>CM026274.1:7174436-7302919 GCA_014851415.1 Cnaphalocrocis medinalis | reverse complement strand
TCCTGACGATACCTCCTCCTCCTCAGCACCGTCCCGAGGTTCAAAGTCGGATTCACCACCAAGCCCGAACCCCTGCTGCAGCAGCACCAATCCTGGCACTGGACTGCTTCCTGAATCCCGGTTCCTGTACCAGGAACTACACCCCTCCTAATCCTCCAAAAATATTCGTCACTGTCACGACGACTTCCGGAATAGGTCGAGCAAATTCCTACTCCGTGCTCAAAGGACCATGATTAACCCCCAGGTTAAGGTCACTTCGAGGATGTACCAGCCACAAAAATAAAACAAAAAACCGGCCAAGTGCGAGTCGGGCTCGCGCACAAAGGGTTCCGTAGCAGCAAATATAAGATTTTTAAAGGTGTACAATACTGTAATATATTTTTTGATCTATCTTATAAGGTTCAGCCATCGTTTTCAGTGTAAGCACAATAACTTAACCAAAATTACAGTTAAATCAACCTATCTCAAAAACTATAAGAGATACTTTGATCAAACCAAAAATCGTTGAAAGAGTTAATTAGCATGCATCACCTCTATTTTTTTTAGAATTTTATACCCCGTAGTTATAAAAATAGAGGGGGGGGGACATACTTTTTACGACTTTGAGAGCTGATATCTCAAAAACCGTTCACTTTAAGAAAAATGTTTTTTAGAAAACTTAATATCATTTTAAAAGACCTTTCCATTGATACCCCACACGGGTATGTACATCGAAAAAAAAAATTTCATCCCTCAGTTACATGTATGGGGGGCCCCACCCCCAATTCTTTTTTTTACTATTTAGTGTCATATTTTTGTAGCGGTTCATACAACACATATTCCCATCAAATTTCATCACTGTAGTACTTATAGTTTCCGAGTAAATCGGCTGTGACAGACGGACAGACGGACAGACGGACAGACGGACAGACGGACAGACGGACAGACGGACAGACGGACATGACGAAACTATAAGGGTTCCGTTTTTGCCATTTTGGCTACGGAACCCTAAAAAGTAGCTAGGTACACGACAGGTTTATTGGATAGCTGGTTTGTTGATACATATTTTGGCCTTATACCAATCCGAAAACCCACTTTGCATGTGCGATGTAAGTTTGCACAGTGACATCTGTTGGCAGTTTACGGAACTATTTCAACTTAGATCTATAGATCCTTGCTTTCGCTTGCAAGTGTTCTTACACTAAGTTTTGCAAGTCCTTTTTAATGTCATTATGATTTTTTTTAACTCCAATCTTAGTTCTTCTGCGCCTTTATCTACGTAACCTTTGTTTACAGCTTCATCATCGTTTTCAGGAAATTGCAAACCTTTTAATCTTGATAATTTCAAGTCAAAATCTCCTGTATCCGTATTTATAAATTCTGGTAATCGTAAACGCTTATGAATGTGATGTCCAAATTTATCAATGTTCATTGCAGAATTTAGGTATGTTTATAGTTTATGGGCTGTTGTTGATCACTAAATGGGTTTTAATTACCATAGTCTTTATATATGATTTCTTTAATGATACCAGCTTCCACCAGTTCCTCCATTATTGATATAATTTCATTATCTAAACCCGTGTTACCAGCTTGTCGTGATGCAAATAATAATTTTGATCGCTCTACTAATTCATTTATATCGTCCCAATAAATATATTCAGTGTTTTTTTTACTCTTTTTAGAATGTTTATTCCTTTTCCTTCGGAAAGACTCTCTGTGCTTGTTGTTACATTTCTAGAGAACTTAAACAATGGTTTAATGATATGCATGTATTTGAATCCTTTGTTGCTATTAATTGGTTTAGATGGGTCATAATTGCGCCTATGCGCATTAGTGTCCATTAGTATTAATTTGTAATTTTGCAAGTCTTCTTGTGAGAGTAAATCAATGTTGGGAGTCTTTTTTAACAATAATTCTTTTAGGCCAACAGTTTTTTTAAAACTTCGATTTCCAATTTTAAGTATACTTCCATTATCAAATACTCGGACTTTACCGAGCATAAGTTTACCACGTTCATGTCTAATTTCAAAAGGGATATCCTTCATTATTTCTGATGATGTCGACCATGAAATGGATTGATTTTTAATGCTTGGTGATGATTGTAGGGATTTGAATGAGTCATCACTTATGTTATGACTCTCGTGGTCATCAATCAATGTTTTGTTGGATTTTTCATAAAACTCATTTTCAGAGTTTGGCTCTTCTTCGCTGATATTTGCATCAGAACTTTCACTGGACAAATAATTATCTTCATTTTCACTATTTTTATTTTTTTTTGCCTGTGGTTATGATCTTGCTCTTCTCCATGAACAATTGTATTGTTCTTATTCGCAATTAATTTAAGTGGGTCAGTTAGAGGTTTGAATATGGTTTCCAAAGCCATGTTATTTGTGCATCTTTTATGATTTCAACTTTCCTTTTTACTGCGGATGCAGCTTTAACAATTTGTTTCTTAAGGTTTTTTTCCATATTTTGTAAAGAATCCACTTAGTTCAAAATCGGAATTGATAATGAACTTTTTGCGGTAGGACAATCTCTTTTGAGTGTCAATCAACTACTATGAATGTATCAAATGTCATTCTATAACACCCTTTATTACGTTCACAATCCTTATTTATTACGACATAATTGTAAGGTTTCCTCCAAACGTTTGAACACATTTCACGGAATTGAGGCCATGACATGTCTGGCCCTACATGTTCATCATAAACATGTTTTAAATTTACATCGTCTTGCTTAAATAATATAATAAGATCTGGTATTCGTTCAGCCCGTACAGCACTATTGTCTTAGAGTCATCGATGTTTTTATGGTTGTTTGTGTTGTTATTGGTGTTATTGTATTCTGATTGTTGTTTTTGTAACTTGTTTTTTAATATTTCATTTTCTGTTTTTAGTTTTTGTAATTGGGTATGGATGTTAGTGATCTCTTCCTTTAGTGTGATTTGTTCTTGGGAGATTCGTAATATTTCTTTCTTTAAATCTGTCACTGCAGAATTCATTTCCAGTTTTATAGTGTTCCTCAGTTCCGATATCACTAAGTGATTAGTTTGTTTAAGCTTTTTATCCAAAAGTTTGCTGATTTGTTCTAATGTAAATGTGCTTGTTTCTTTCTCGTGTTTATTTTTATCATAGGTATCGTCTGTTGATGTGTTCAGTGTGCCCCCTAATGCGCTCTGGTCATTCAAGTCTATAGACATTGTTGTGTCGTCTGGTGTGAAGCTATGGTTTTTACCTATCGGAGTATCGTCATTTCTTAATCGTTTTGTGACATTTATGCATCTTTGGCATCGCCAAGTACGTAAAAAATCAAATTTGAGTGTTTTATATTCCTGTGATGATATGTTTAAGCAGCGATAATGGTACTTATCTTTACATGTGACGCAGCGTACCATCTCTTCGGCTTCATATTTCTTTCCGCACTTGGCTGCGCACTCCATTTTTACCACTGTGCGCTACCCGAATGCCGTCGGTACTCGTCGCTTTCGGTAGGTAGTAGTGAGTGACGAACGTTGCGGGTAGCGGACGCGATGATTCACCGCGCGTCGAGCGTAATACGATTTTTAACTGCTGATTCTGGACTTATTATGCTTGTAACTTTTTAATCAAACTGAATTTTACACTAGGGTTTTCACAATAAGTTTCATGGTGTTCTTAGCTTTTTTTTTATTCAAGACTCCAGTTTACATGTAAATTTTTTCCTTGCTCTGCGATTTAAAATACGTAAGCGATTTGGAAGTACGTGTTCACTTTCGTGGTTCTGCCGGTCGAGTCGAGTCTAGTCGAGGTCGAGATTGATGACGATTGCTTTGTCAGGAATTAATTATAAACAAGCATTTATTTATTTAGATGATTGCATCGTGACAGGTAAAAATACAGGGTGTAACAAAAAGGGGGTATCAACCATAAAGGGAAATAATGTGTACCTTGTGTAGATTCTATATACAAAGTTTCAAATTAATAAGAAAATATTTTAGGAAAAAATAAAAAATCTTACCGTTTATACAATTTTGTATGCAAACAATTGTCAGGAATGGAAGGCCCGCGCCTTCCATTCCTGACAATTGTTTTGACAATTTTAACTATTCAAAAAGTAGAGGTCAAAGGTTAATATTCCTATCAGCTGATTGCTCATTAGTGATGTGCAAATTGAAATGGATTTCACGAAAAATCGATTTTCAATTAAATATTATTAAACCGTAATATTAACTTGGCAGGTTAAAAACTCCAATATGAGATTTGTAAAGTGTATCAGAATCGGTTCACTTCGGGATGATACCCCCTTTTTGTTACACCCTGTAAAGTAAACCATAACAAAAATCTCGTTATAGTATTAGAAAGATTACGCAAGGTCAATTTAAAATTAAATCCAATGAAGTGTGAATTCTTACGCACTGAAATTGTTTATTTGGGTCACAAAATAACATCGCAAGGCATTTTGCCGGATGATAACAAAATTGAGTCATTGCGCAATTATCCGGTCCCATCGAACGCGGATGACGTAAAGCGCTACTTAGCCTTTGCTAACTATTACAGAAGGTTTATACCTAACTTTTCAAATATAGCATATCCACTTAGTAAACTTTGTAAAAAAGATGCACAGTTTAAATGGACACCCGAATGTGTACAATCATTTATAGGCTTAAAATCAGCTTTAATGTCCCCGCCTGTGTTACAGTATCCAGATTTTTCAGATAGTAATATTTTTGAACTGCGTACCGATGCGTGTAAAACAGGTTTAGGAGCCGTTTTATCTAATTTAAATGGTCATGTACTCGCTTATGCAAGTCGTAACTTAACACCCGCTGAAAGTAGGTATCCTATAATAGATCTAGAATTGCTTGCTATAGTATGGGCAGTAAGGCATTTTTGACCGTATTTATACGGCAGAAGGTTTAAAATATTTACAGACCATAAGCCCTTACAATATTTATTCAGTTTAAAGGACCCGTCCAGTAGATTGACTAAGTTTAGACTCTATTTGGAGGAATAAGATTTCAAGATAGTCGTCTCCCGGTGTCAATGACATGTGAAGATTTAAAATCACTTGGAGCACAAGTCGTATCAGTTTGCACTCGCGCGCAAACTAGAAGACTAGAATGTAATAAATCAGATTTGACTAAAGAACCTTTTATCAGCAACGGGTCTGGTCTGCAACCTGAAGCTGTAGAGATTTTGAAAAAACCACAGGATGTGATAGAGTTAATTTTCAGTAGCGAAATAAAACTCAAAAACTCCGTTTACAATTACTCTGATAAAAAACATTGTGTTTATGTACCCGCGCATTGTGTTATCTACCTAGATACTCGATCGTTATCTACCCCGCAGGAGTTAGCGAGAGATTTAGGATAACTCTGCGAAAAAGAAAATACCAATGAGATTTTAATTATTAAAAATAAAGAGAACGCCACAAATATAAAAATACTTGAGAGTCATATGAAGAATTTGTATCAAATGGGTCCAAAAATTTTTATTACAAGAGATGTTATACGAATAAGTAACTATGAGAAGAATCTGTTACCAACTAGCGGTCATTCAAGGGGAAAAAGGATGTTAAATAGTATAAAACAATACTATTATTGGCCAGGAATGACTAATGACGTCATTGAGTACGTTAAAAAGTGTAGTTTATGTCAATTTAATAAATATTCTAATCATACAACTAAAGAGCCCATGGTAATTACCGACACTGCGGGTTCTGCGTTTGAAAGGATAGCTTTGGATATTATGGGTCCCTTACCTGTTGACAGAAATAATTTCAAATACATATTAACTCTACAGTGTGATTTGTCTAAATTCGTAGAAGCGTATCCCTTGCACAGTAAAGATTCCGAATCCGTAGCACGAGCGTTAGTGTCCAATTTTATTTTGAGATATGGGGTCCCGAAGGAAATTATTACTGATAGAGGAACTGAGTTTATGTCCAGCATTATGTCAGATATATCGAGGGTTCCAGGTCTATTTGATTCAACCGCCATTTTGTGAAATGTGCAGGAGAGCAGTTTAAAGTTTTTTTTTTTGGAAAAAAAATCATTCCGAAAAAACTACTGAGAAGATTTTGTTATAATTCTTACAGTCAATGTATTTATGTATAACGCAGCTTTCTGAATTGATTTGGTTAATTAGATTGTATAATTTTGGGCAATTTTTGTCACTTAGATCAATATGCGCTAAATGTAGATTTTTTTTAGAGTAAAGCAAATAGGTTCATCGATATGTGGTGTTTAAAATAGTTGGCAGCAAATTAATTCAAGTGCAATAAGAAATGAAACGAAGGAAAATGATCTATAATCCCTGGGGTTTGTAAATTAAACAAGTAATATGAATTCAAGCAACATGTTTATATAAACCAATGGAGAGTGCTTTAATAGAAACGACAGTCTTTATTGCCAAGAGAACAAAGTAAAAGGTACATTTAACACGATTAAAAAAGAGTTGGTCTCTAAGCCATCCGATTTTCATTGGACCTATTACTTTTTTGCATGACTCAAAGGTCGACTGACAAAGAATGCTCCGGGCATTAAGGCCGCTTTTTGTACACAAATTTGTGCAGTAAAGATTTTAAATAAATAAATTGGATCAATATAATAATTGCTGGTGGAATTTCGATTACTTACATATTAAACCAATAAAATTTCAAAACAATTTGATGTTTTTAATTATTATCACCAAATAAAATAATGGTTTACAATGAAATATTTGGTGTCATTTAATATGCTAAAATTACCATTACAACATCATCAACATCATCATCATCAGCGTGTTGCAGTCCACTGCTGGACATAGGCATCTCATGCTCATGCTCGCCTCTCTGGTCGATCTTCGGCTACACGCATCCAGCTCCAGCCAGCCATTTTGCGCAGATTGTCTCTATCTGGCATGAAGCCGTCCTGCAGTACGTTTACCTAGACGCGGTCTCCACTCCAGAACTACTTTGCCCTAACGGTTGTCAGTTCTGCTGCAGATATGGCCAGCCCACTGCAATTTCAGCTTACTAATCCGTTGAGCTATGTCGATAACTTTGGTTCTCTGCCGGATCACCTCGTTCCGTATTCGATCCCACAGAGAAACGCCGAGCATAGCTCTTTCCATAGCCCGCTGTGGACTTGTGGACTAGCCATGCTGTTAGTGTCCACGTTACGGCCCCGTATGTGATGGCGGGTAGGATGCACTGATTATAGACTTTTGTCTTTAGGTACTGTGGAATCGACGATGAGAAGACTCGTCGTAGTTTTCGGAATGCTGCCCAACCCAGCTGAATTCTTCTTTTTATCTCATCCTCAAAATTGTTTCGACCTAACTTCAATGTCTGCCCGAGGTACATATACTTTTGAACAACTTCAGAGGGTGGCGTCATGGATCGCAATCGGTCCCGGTAGAACATGTTCACTGAACATGATATTGGTTTTGTCCAAGTTTATTCGTAGGTCGATACGTTTAGAAGAGTCCGCCAGGCTATTCAGCATCTGTTTTAGGTCCTGCATCGTTTCTGTCAGTACGACGATGTCATTTGCGAATCGCAAGTGGAAGATGTATACGCCATTTATGTTGATTCCACATCCTATTCAGTTCAGCGTCTTGAACATTTCCTCCATTGCATTTGTGAGCAATTTCGGGGAGATGACGTCCCCTTGTCTCACTCCTCAATGCAATGATATAAGTTTAATTTGGTGATTCTGTATTTGGATGGACATAGTGGAGACATCTCATCACTTGGATATATCGCCAATCTATCGGCAACGCTGCAGGGACTACAGAACAGACCAGATTTCAACCGAGTCAAAGGCCTTCTCATAGTCCACAAATGCCTGGCACAGTGGTTGATTATACTCCTCGGTCTTCTGTATAATCTGCCGCACTATGTGAATGTGGTCTATGCTGCCCTGTTACACACAAGTATGCTATTTTAAATTAGACGAGTTACGCGTAACCAGTGCGAAATACTCTTAAAAAGTGTGATCTATATGGCACTAAAGACAGTTTAAAAAAACATGTATCAATAAGCCAGAAACTCATATGACAAATTCGTTTAACTTAATTTTTTATCGTTGCAGCCATGCCTAACTCATTCAATTTTAAGTTAACAGAGAAAGGCATCATATACCAATAAATTCTGCTACTTAATCTAAATCTGTTAACTTGAAGTAAGTTGAAATAGTTACGCGTGGTCACTCGATGCGCGCGGAACAGTGGGCGGCGTGCACCTTGCGGCCATTTATTTCTTTACAATTCATGTCATTCATCATCAGCAACCCACACTCGTCTACTGCTGGACATAGGTCTCACCTAATACACGTCACTGCTCCAGATTTTCGGCCATTCTCATCCAGCCCAAACCAGCCAGCCTTCCAATGTCATAGAGTGCAGGTTGCTTCGGAGCCTACGGTTCTGGATCCTCGAGGTGGTAATAAATAAAAGTGGACTGTATTCTATAGGGGGTTTAATAAGACCGAAAATAGTTAGGTATACAAAAAGCAAATAAGACGTGCGCGCGGTTCCGTGGTCGGTGAGGTCTGTCTGCGGGGCGGGCGTGCGCGTGCGATTATATGTTTCGTCCTCGCCCCGCGCGTCCCGCGCAGCCCGCTATGTTCGCCCCGCGCATAGTGATATCATCACTATACTCCCCGCCTTGAAGAGTCTTCTTCAATGTTCTTCTTCATAAGTGGCAGGCAGAGGGGGCAGAGATGGTGTTGAAGGCGCGACGTAGATTTCTGCGTCCTGTTGTTTGCTACTCCAGCGACACCGTCCGTGCCGGGCACGAGTCAGTTGACTGGTCCAAGTGGCGTCGCCGCATAAGTGACGGCGTTAATCTGTCCCTTTGATTAGGACAAGTAATCCCTCCTTGAGCTCTCTGATCGACGTGTGCCATTATTCTGCAGTGATAAATAAGTTCATTGAGAATCGTGACCAAAGGTGCTGCTTGAGCGCTGATGTGATGAAGACGCTGCAGCCAAGAGATTCTCCTGTTGCAGACAAGACAAAGATACGATCGATCGTACAATAAGGAAAGCAAGGATAAGACAGGAAGGATCAGCGATGGATAGTTGGAAAGAAGAATTTAGATTCGCTTCTACCTGTATCAGTCAGTAGGGTGACCATTTTCTCGAATTCTAAATAGGACAAAGTTCTAAAGCGAAAATCTACTAATAAATTATGCTTTGTTTACAAAATGGGGATATAAGCAAATATAAAAGAAAGGTCACCTTGGTCATTGAAGATCCGAGATAAATAAAAGATCTTTAAATAGTTTTATAATAATTAAAGGTCCCTACATATTATGTAGTTTTCCTGTCCGAGAACACACTCTGGGGCTTCCCATGGCGAGTAGTAGACGTTTGAGAGCTGCAATGAAATCAAAGCTTCCTTAGTTAGTTTTGAAACAAGCTCCGAATGCAACGCCTTGGTGGCTAAGCAAGCAAAAACACAAATAGGTATAAGATTTTATTAGGTAGTACTGAAACTTCTCCCTATAAGGCATAATATCAGCACTGGTCTAAGGTAAAGATACTCCAGGTTTCAAGAAACAAATACCTACTCCATGTGTACCTGGTTGCAAGGCAGATTAGACCTGCAAGTAAGTAATGTAAAGTATGTTATTATTTAATAAATAAAAAGGCATGACACAAACTATGCTTACTTACGCGAGGGAATTTATTAGTGAGAATCACTAATCCTGCCACCCACTCAAAAAAATGCCCTCGGTATCTTAGACATAAAGGTGAGAGTGGTGATAGCATTTTGATGATTAAAAGTGATTGACTGTATGAAATTAATGAATGTAAGTAGTAAGTGACGAATGAAGTGAAAAAATAATTTGTACTTGTTTGTATTATATAAAATTAGATGATTTTTTAATAAGTGTATGTATATAGTAGGTTAGTTATTATGTTGATTAAGATTATTATTTAATTGTGTGTATTTTTTTCTGTTGTTTTTTTTTTACATTTTGAATGATGTTTGTGTTATTTTCATTTAGATTATTACTATTAAGGTTAATAGAAAACATGCATACATGTTGATTTTTGAGACTCGGTTGGCATATGGAGCCTGAAACCAACCATCCGAATTTGGTTTCGCATAAGACCGGTCTATTTTTCCCTAAGTGAATCCGATTTGACCCAATCACATTCCAGAAGACGTCTGCACCTACCAGTAGGTCGATAGTAGACGGTGAATTAAATGTTGGATCGGCTAAAGAGATTCCTGATGGGATATTTAAATTTGATATATTTATGTGTGTGCTGGGTAATAAACTAGTGATCTGAGGTAGGATAAAGCAGTCAATGTCTGTCGTATAGTCTCCATTATAAGACTCCAATGTAAGAGAGCATGATTTGGAGCTACTGGACATCTGACCGTTTATTCCTGTCACCTTTGAGTTTACGTCATGAGTGTGAAGATTTAATTTGGAGCACAGTTCCTGAGTTACGAAGTTACCTGTGCTCCCGTTGTCAAGTAAGAGTCTGGCTGAGTGAGGGCGCCCCTGCTTGTCGATCACCTTGACTACGGCTGTGGACAGCAATACATTGCTACCTATGTTAGGAGCATGATTCGCCGAAAGTACCACACTATCATGGGCTATGGTTTCCTGTGGGGGCTCCTCATGTAAAAGAGTATTGTGTTTTAAGTTACAATACTTACAATGGGTTAATTTACAAACTGATTCATGGTGACCTAATCTTAAGCAGTTTAGACAAACCTTCAATTCCCTTGCCTTAGTTAAGCGTGTCTGAATAGGTAACTTACGAAATGTAGTGCAAGTGAATAATTGGTGATCGTTGCTATGACAAAGTGGACAGGCGCGAGTGAAATGCGATTTAGGTTTATCAGTGGATACGATGAAACTGTTAGATTTATGAATCGTGGGTAAGTGTGGTGTATCTGATTTACCTTTGCTATTTTTTGCCTCCTCCAAAGTCTCCAACAGATCAGCCCTATTAGATAAGAAAGTTAAAAAAATATCAAGAGTGGGAGGGTCGCTAAGATTATTACGATACTCTTCCCATTCCCTATGTGTAGTGGTATCTAATTTTGACGACAACATATAAATGATTAGGGTGTCCCAATATTGTTGGTTGATCTAAAGTTGCCAAAGCTCTTAAATTTTTATTTGTGGTGTCAACCATGTATCTAAAAGCTTTACTCGACTCTTTATGTATAGAATTTATATTAAATAACGACTGAACGTGATTGTTGACGAGTAAGCGTTTGTTGTCATACCGCTTACATAACAATTCCCAAGCTGAAGCATAATTTTTGGCTTTAAAATCTAAGCTTTTAATGACCAAAGCGGCACTGCCTTGCAAACAAGCACGAAGATAATGATATTTGTTAATATCATCAATGCTATCATTAGAGTGCACAATAGAAATGAAGGTGTCTCGAAACTCAAGCCACTGCTGATAATTGCCATCAAAGGAGGGTAAATCTATCTTAGGAAGCCTAACAAAATTGTGTTGTTTTTGTGTGCTTGCATCAGAGCCTACCTCAAAACTATCCGACGCCTTGTGAGAAGCCGCAGAGTATGTCTCGCACAGGGCTTTCGCCTTGCCTACTGCATCATAGAACTGGTTCTCGAAAGCATCTCGTTCCTGATACCTCATGTCAGCGTCGTCAGCCAGTTCCTCAATCTTCCCCTGAAGTAGGTCAAAATCTGAATATAAGAGATCCATTCTTTCAAGACGGGTTTTGAGTTCATTGTATAGTGGAGGATTGTCTATTATTGTGCTTGGTTTGATTGAATTTAAATAAGTGCAAAAGCTTGTAAGTTTACATTTAAAAGTGCCTCGCTTCTTAACTAATTGTGCAATTTCAGTCATTGTAAATAATGTTATGTAAATACTAGATATAAGTTGATTTTATGTATGTAAATATAAGTAAGTAATTAATGATAAAATAGTAGGTAAGATTTTATTGAATATGTAAATATGAATATAAGTAATTCAAGTTGTATATGATGTAAGCTATATTTAATGAAAGTGTGAGCAGTAGAAGACCAAGCAAAGGAATGCAATGTAAAATGTATTACTAAATTATTAAAATGTATAGCAATAGCTGTAAGGTAGGTATGATTTTATTTTATGTGAATAAAGTTATGTTGTAATTAAATTATGTAGTTTAATTTGATAAATGTTTGAGCTGTAGAAGGAAAAGCAAGATGATGTTATGTATGATGAAGGAAGAATAAAACAAAAGAACACAAAAAAAATTATAAAGACTGGTAGTAAATTATGTACTTCCAAATCTTATAAGGCAACACGGAATGCGCAAAAATATAAAAGTTTGCTTTGCTCCGGCCGCAGGCGTTTCGTCAGCTCGCACACACGATTTGTCGTGGCCGTCAACTGACCTACAACATAAAAAAAAAAACAAGTATCAGGTAATTTAATAAAAAAGGTTTGAATTTGTTAGTAGTTGCTAATAACTACGCAATTAAGACTATGCAAAGCGCTAATATTAAATGACTAGACTAAGAATGTTATGTACTAAGTTTTATGACCAAAATTTAAAATGTTACGTTCTTTGAAATGCAATGAATATCTAACTGACTTTGTAAAACTACAATAAAATTATTATGCAAAGCTTTTTATGGAGTATATTTGCAAATAGTCGTTTCGTATGTATAGTTAATATTTATTGTGTATGTATAGATTTTATAATTTAAAATATTTTATGAGGTAAATATATAATGTAGGATAATGAAGGTAAATAAACGACTATTTAAAAAATACACTCAAATGTACTAAATACATGCAAAAAAAATGTTAAATGACGGTTATTTTTTTTTTGAAAATGACTATGATGCTATGTGCTGATGATTATGATGATGAAAAATTGATTGTGATAAGAATGATTTTATGGGTATGGATGAAAATTATGAATAAATGAATAATGAGATGAAATATGACGTGAAATGGAAACTACCACTGACACAGATGAATAAGCTACTAAATCTAAGGAAAAATGATATGGATGATGATGATGATTAAGAAGAAAAGATGATAATGACAGAAGGAATAAGAAGGAAAAATTGAAACGATCTCACAGTTTCGATGCGATGTGGCAACTTATCCTCTCTTCTGCGTCTTCTTTTCTCTGGACACTCTGCACTAAGTCCGCGATAAGATGCACAAGGTTGATCTTCTATGTAGCCCGAAGTCTATTTTTGGTTCGTCGTAGGCAGAAATCCGTTACGACGCTCGAACTTCAAACGCTCCAACAGCTGATTCGCCGGCGACCGTTATGTCCCGTTATCTGCCCAGCGACGTTTTTGAAGAGGCGTAGTAGGACCATATAGTGGCGTAGTCCTCTGCAGGTTGCTTCGGAGCCTACGGTTCTGGATCCTCGAGGTGGTAATAAATAAAAGTGGACTGTATTCTATAGGGGGTTTAATAAGACCGAAAATAGTTAGGTATACAAAAAGCAAATAAGACGTGCGCGCGGTTCCGTGGTCGGTGAGGTCTGTCTGCGGGGCGGGCGTGCGCGTGCGATTATATGTTTCGTCCTCGCCCCGCGCGTCCCGCGCAGCCCGCTATGTTCGCCCCGCGCATAGTGATATCATCACTAGTCATCATCCCATCTTGTCGCAGGGTGTCCAACACTTGGCTTACCGAGTCGCAATCTCCACTCAAGGACTTTACGGCTCCAATGGTTGTCAATTCTGTGGCTAATGTGACCAGCCTATTGCCACTTCAGTTTGCTAATTCGGTGGGCTATGTCTGTGACTCTGGACTCTGGTTTTCTGTCGGATTACATCATTTCTGATGCGGTCCTTCAGAGATACTCTGAGCATAGCCCTTTTCATAGCTCTTTGAGCGACTTTAAACAAGTGGACTAGTCTAGCCGTGAGTGTCCATGTCTCGGCATCGAAAGTCATGACCGGGAGGACGCACTAGTTGAAGACTTTCGACTTAAGACTTTGAGGGATGGGCGATGAGAAGACTTGACGAAGCCTACCAAATGCTGCCCAGCCTAGCTTAATTCTTCTATTAGCTTCTCTCTCGAAGTTGTTTCTGCCTAATTGGAGCGTTTGTCCTAGATAGACATATTCCTGGACAACTTCGAGAGGTACTCCATTAACTGTGACCAGTCCCGGATCATCGAGCTCGTTGAACATGACCTTGGTTTAATCCAAGTTCATCCGAAGACCGATGTGTTTGGAAGATTCAGTCAGGCTGCTCACCATCTCCTGTAGGTCATGTAAGGTTTCTGCCAAGATGACGATGTGGACTGCGAATCGCAGGTGTGACATCGCCATTAATATTGATTCCGCGCTCTTTCCAGTTAAGCGTTTCGAACATGTCCTGCAGCGCAGCGGAGAAGAGTTTCGGAGATATAACATCTCCTTGTCTCACACCACGTCGCAGCAGGACAGGCTCGGTTTGGCCATTTTGGATTACTACGGACATATTAGCGGCGTCATACAGACACCTTAACACCTCGATATATTGCCAATCGACTTTGCACCTCTGCAAGGCCTCGAGAAGTTCTCGACGGAGTCAAAGCTTTTTCTTAGTCCACAAACGCCATGCACAGGGGCTGGTTATATTCTTTGGTCATCTGTATAACCTGTCTCACTGTGTGAATATGGTATATGATGCTATAACTCCGTCGGAACCCGGCCTGCTCTGCAGATTAAGCTTCGTCAAGTCTTCGTGTAAGGTGATTCGAAATGACTCTTGAGAACAACTTATAGACGTGACATAAGAGTGCAATTGGTCGATAGTTCTTCAGTAAGGTTTTGTCGCCTTTCTTGAAGAACAATACGACCAAGCTCCGCTGCCACGCCCTAAGAGTTCTTCCGGAGAAAAGTTCCTTCAGCACCGGCTTTCAGAAGCTCGGTTGTGACTCCGTCTTCTCCCGGGGCTTTGACTTTGACTTTATAACTGGCTATAGAAGGTGTAAACTTCCGAAAGAATCTCTGGCTTTGACGTGGTGACTTCTCTATTTGTTATGGTCAACTTCGACAGGTGGCTCCTTCCAAGCTGTTGTACGAAGACTTTGGGCCCCTGGTTCTGCTCAATTGCTCTTTGTATTGAGAGTGCATTGAAGCTTCGGAGGTCACGTCTTAACAGCTTGGAGATGGACTTACTCAGAGCCCGTTGTTCTGCCGAAGTGACTGATGGATCGTTCCGCCTCTTGTCCATTAGGCCCAGAGTCTCTAACGAAAGTTTAGACCGCTTGCCCGTACGTCGCAACTCACAGAATTTGGCACCCTCGTCCCGAAGGATTTTCAGTGTGGTATGGCGGCCTTCCTTATCCCGGAGATTCTTAGCACCTCCTGCCTGTCTGCCTGTCGTTAACAAAACCAGAATAGCAGGGCTGCCGGGAACTGAGGGCCGAGCCAATATTGTCTTCTTCATTAGGAGGATTATACTATAACCCACCACGCTGGACCAGTACGGGTTGGTGGGTGGTTCGCCAGGGCCTCTTTCGTTGATTAGCAATCGCTTATTGGTTCAGCTAACTATTGATCAAAAAATACAATTCAGCGATATTTAACAATTTGTTAAGGTTTTTTGACAATTGGTTAACCACTAGTCAGAAAACAGGGCCTTTTAGTCAAACGCATCTAATACAACTAAATAGATAACATAGATAGGCTTTCCCTGCATCGTGTGTTTTGGTTGCACCCAACTCTTCTAACTTAAGTTATCACACGACGCGTAACCACATTTGTATGAAGTTCTGGTTATGCGAAACTCGTTTATCTCAATTTAAAAATTAAGTTTTATAGATATAAAAAAAAATTATATGTCAATATGTTCTAGAAGCATTTACACGCCTAATCTGTCAGTTTCAATTATATAGCATGTTTCCTTAATACGCTACAAGTAAATGTTTGTTTAAAACTTCAAAGCCATTTTTCTCAAAACTATGTTTTTTGAGATAGCAGAGTTGTGCGTAACACGGCAGTATGGTGCCATATCCGCTCCGAAATCCAGCCTGTTCCAGTGGTTGGAATTTGTCGAGTCTTCGCGCAAGACGTTCCGTGATCACTCTTAAGAAGAGCTTATAAACGTGACTTAGGAGCGATATGTGTCGATAGTAGGGATATTCACTTAACATCGATATATCAAATTTATTCGATGTTTTCTTTACGATATATCGGATTGATTCGATGTTTTGTCAAATATTTATTGTATTCGATATATCGATATATTTATAGAAACATCGAATATTTGTTTTTTTATTTTCTTTTTGTATAATCTACTAAAAAACTAAATAATTTTAACACTACTTGATGACTTGGATTTTGGATTTTAAATATTATGGTTCAATAAGGTAGTGACATCTGTGAGTGACCAGCTTAATGACCTAATCCATTCCATCCTGACAGATCGATTGATTATTCACTCTAAATTTATATAATCTGTGGATTCTATAGGTTCATTCTATTTATTTTCACTCTCATCACTCAATAAACTACTGTGCAAGGTACATATTTACAACAAACTAAGTATTTTTTGTTATGAACCCATATTCCAACAGTAAGATATCTTGTTGTTCAGAAAAACTAGAAGAGAGCTTTTCTTTATGGGATAATCATCACAAACTAGTAAGCAAGAGTTTGAAATCATCACAATCAGATGATGCAATTTCTGATGAATTATCAATGTACTTGCGTAGTCCAGTAGTAGGAAGGCTCAATGAGAATCCTTTAGAGATTTGGCAAGATCTAAAAATTCAATTTTCTAAGCTTTATAAGATTGCCTTCAAATATTTAACTATTGTCGGGACTTCTGTTCCATCCGAACGATTATTTTCTAAGGCTGCTCAAATAGTTAATCAACAAAGAAATAGAATGAAAGGTGAAAGATTAAGTAAACTTTTATTTTTGCAAAGTTTGTCTAAAGAGCATTGGTTTTAATTAAATAGGTAAAGTGAAAGTAAGTTTTTGCAGGTACATACCTAGATTAAGGCTAGTACTAAATATGTCTTTTGTTTTCTTTCACTGTTTTGAAGTAATGTGATATGTAATAAAATATTTCTATTAATTTGTCGTTTATATTTCACTTGCAAATGTAGGTATAACTCATCTCAGTCATCTCACCATTATCTTAGTATTACAATTCTATTTAACGAACTATGTAATGATAGTGATTCTCATAGAAAATCACTATCATTACACTATTAGTTTAGCTATGTTACTCTGGTATCTGATTCTACATTCACACCTGCAAAATCAAAGACCACAAATTTTGCGCATTTAACTGGAAAAAGGTAATATTAAACTTTTGTGGAAAGTATTCGATAGTAGAAAAATATCGATGTTTTCTAGCGATATATCGATAGACATCGATGCTGGAATCCGATGTTTTACATCGAATATAAATATCGATATATTTTTTAAGTGGACACCCCTAGTCGATAGTTCTTTAGTAGGCTTTTGTCACCCTTTTTGAAAAACAGGACGACCATACTTCTACTCCACGCCTCCGGAGTTTTTCCTCAGTACGGGTTTACTTCCAGCTTTAATCAACTACACTCAGGTACACATCTAGTCTCCCATAGCGTATTTTTTATACAAACGTGTCTACTTTACGATTTTATAAAATAAAAAGTTTTATTGCAATACTTTTTACGTAACATGACCTTTATATTATAACTAGTGGCCCGCCCTCGCTTCGCTTCGGTATTTTAATTTTTTGAACGAAGTAGAATTCACAACAATCAAAGTAATTAGCAAAAAGAAGTTTTACTGATACTTATAGGATTGATAATTTTGGTGATCGTAAACCTTAATGAAGGAATCTCAAAAAGATTCGATTTAAAAAATGCTGGAAACTCTATAACTTTACTTTGTCAAATTTAATCAGTTCCCCGTTCACCCCTATAGGTGGGGACTTTTATAAAGTTTATATGCAAAGCCTAAATACCTACCAATTTTCAAGATTCTAGCTTCAAAAAATGACAATACTTCGTTTCAACCCCCTTTCTCCCCCTTTTTAGGTTGAAGAAAAAAATAACGAATTCACTTTCATTACATTTGTATGCAAAGCCCAAATACCAAGTTTCAAGAATCTAGCTTTAAAATTGACAATACGGCGTTTTATCCCCCTTTCTCCCCTTTTTAGGTTGAAGAAAAAAAATGCCGAATTCAATTTCTTTATATTTGCATGCAAAGCCCAAATACCAATTTTCAAAGCTCTAGCTTTAAAAATGACGAATTTTCCATACGACGTTTTAACCCCCTTTAACCCCTTTGTACGCTGAAGAAAAAAAAATGCTGAAATTACTTTCATTTAATTTATATGGAAAACCCAAATACCAATTTTCAAGACTCTAGCTTTAAAAATAATAAATCTCCCATACATTATTTTAACCCCCATTTCACCCCTTTATGGCTTAAATTTAAAAAAAAACTAAAACAGGTCAATTTTCATTTTTGATAAGCAACCATAATCCAAATTTTCAAATCTCTAACATCAAAATTGAAAGACTTTCATACTAACGTAAACCCCCCCTATCACCCCTTTAGGTGGTGAATTTCGCAAAACCCCTTCTTAGTGCGCGCCTACATAGTAAGAACTACCTATGTTTCAAATTTCATGATTTTAAGTCCAGTAGTTTTGGCTGTGCGTTGATAGATCAGTCAGTCAGTCAGTCAGTCAGTCAGTCACAGGCCGAGGCGTTACCTCTTTATTAATAGTATAGAAGAAGAAGATGGTCGTCTTTTTATCAAGTATTTTTTTCAACCATGAGAACTTTCCAATTTGCCCAAAAAAATTAAAAAGTAAATCCTTCCAACCTTCTATGGAGCTTAAAAACGGATTTACTTTTTCATATTTTTGAGCAAATCGGAAAGTTCTCATGTTTGAATAAAATACTTGATGAAAAGACGACCACATAAAGGTCATGTTACGTAAAAAGTATTGCAATAAAAAAAAACAATTATAAAATCGTAAAGTTGGCACGTTTGTATGAAAAATACACTATGGGCGGTAAGATGTGCCCCCGAGTGTATGTTGTTACGCCATCCTCTCCAGCTGCCCAAGTACAATCTCGATTTCGCCAACGCTGACTTCTGGCAGGTCTTCGATGAAGTGACGTGTAAATGTGGCTCGAGAGTCCTCATTTTCAGGATCAGGTTGATAAGCATACGAAGCGTATAATCGGCTATAAAAATCTTCAACCTCCGAAAAGACTGCCGGCTTTGGGCAACCACTTCTCCACTTGCTGTAGTCAGCTTCGTCAGGTGGCTTCTTCCGAGAGGTTGTACGAACGCCTTTGGCCCCCGATTCTGCTCGATGGCTCTTTCAAAAGAAAGAGTATTAGAGTACCGGAGGTCACGTCGCACAAGCTTATTGATCTCTCGATTAAGAGCCTGTTTTCCCGACGAAGTAATGGGTGGGTCTTCACGCCGTTGCCTCATTAGTCCTAAAGTTTCCTCTGAAAGGTTGTACGTGAGGGGACTACTGAACGGCGACCTCCTTGTGTGACACTTCCTCCTCCCCGGTAGTATTTTCGCTCTGTCTAGAACTGCTACCGGAGGGGTCCTAGTACCCTTCACGTTTTTTGTGGGGGTATTTTGGGACCGGCAAACTCCACCTCTCCGCCCAGCGACCGACTGCGCAGTCCAGCGTAGCCGGCCGTGGGGCTGTCTGGTGGGGCAGTTTATGGAAGCCTGCAGGTAGTCTCCACCATCTTGCCATGCAGCCAGCAGTGTGTGGGTTAGTGGAGAGTTCTGCAAGAGCCCATGCCGTGACGTCCGTAATGCAATCCAGCGATGCGCATATATATATATAGCCAACTCTCCCCTATAACAAATATTTATATATATATATGTACGTCATATATGACGTATGTATTCAGTGTAAATATTTGTTATAGGGGAGAGTTGGCTATATCGTACTGCCATTTTAATCGTACCACTTCTAAATTTCCCACTTAATGAGTATTTTTTTCTACACTAGCAACACCAAATTGTGGTTCGGCGCATCCCCCCGCCACCCGCAATTTGTAATCGATGTGACTTGACAACCGTGCTCGTGAGTGAAAAAAATATATTTTTTGGTGGAAGTTATTGCAAATTTTATCGTGAATTCATAAGGATATGACTCATTTGAAAGGTAAGATAGAGATACACAGTTTACATTACTTTATTACAACTTTATACCAAATTATTGGTGATTTTTGTTGCGAGTCTAAGTTTTGAGGTTATGACGGACTGTTGATTTTTATAAAAATGGCTTTGTTCGCTAAATTGTACCACTTGCAGTTGGGTAAATTGTACTGGTACGATTTAGCCAACTCACCTAAAACTACTTATATTTTACAGACTGTATTTATATTGTTATAGATGACGGACCCAAAGGCTAAAATCAAATATTATAATTGGAAGAAGGAGGACCTTCAAAGAGCTATTCTAGCTTAAAAAAAGAATTAAGTTTGAACAAAATTTCAAAAACTTATTCTATTCCAAAACCTACAATTCTACGGCATATTAAAAAGATAAATAAGATTGCTGTTGACACAAATATTCAAAAAGGGAGACCGGCTATTTTCGATGTCGAAACAGAAAATAAGTTGGCTGAGCATATTCTTCATCTCGAAACTCACATGTTTGCTCTTACAATAAACGATATTCGACGTCTCGCATTTGAAATTGCCAAAATCCATAACATTCCGAATAATTTTAATAAAGAAAAAACCGGCCAAGTGCGAGTCGGGCTCGCGCACAAAGGGTTCCGTAGCAGCAAATAAAGGTTCAGCCATCGTTTTCAGTGTAAGCACAATAACTTAACCAAAATTACAGTTAAATCAACCTATCTCAAAAACTATAAGAGATACTTTGATCAAACCAAAAATCGTTGAAAGAGTTAATTAGCATGCATCACCTCTATTTTTTTTAGAATTTTATACCCCGTAGTTATAAAAATAGAGGGGGGGGGACATACTTTTTACGACTTTGAGAGCTGATATCTCAAAAACCGTTCACTTTAAGAAAAATGTTTTTTAGAAAACTTTATATCATTTTAAAAGACCTTTCCATTGATACCCCACACGGGTATGTACATCGAAAAAAAAAATTTCATCCCTCAGTTACATGTATGGGGGGCCCCACCCCCAATTCTTTTTTTTACTATTTAGTGTCATATTTTTGTAGCGGTTCATACAACACATATTCCCATCAAATTTCATCACTGTAGTACTTATAGTTTCCGAGTAAATCGGCTGTGACAGACGGACAGACGGACAGACGGACAGACGGACATGACGAAACTATAAGGGTTCCGTTTTTGCCATTTTGGCTACGGAACCCTAAAAACGCATGGCTGGTAAAGCACGGTTCTACAAATTTATGGAAAGACAACCACAGCTAAGTGTTCGACAACCTGAAAACACATCTATGAATAGAATTAAAGGATTCAATAGAGAAAATGTGTATCACTTTTTTTATTTGCTAGAGAAGATTGTAGATACCAGTGGTATAGAACCTACCAATATCTTCAATGTAGACGAAAGTGGATTTTCTACTGTCCAAAAGAAAGCTCAAAAAATTGTGGGATTAAAAGGAAAGAAGCAAATTGGCGCCGCTACTAGTGGAGAACGAGGTGTCAATACCACTGCCGTATGCTGCGCTAGTGTGTCTGGCCAATTTACCCCTCCAATGCTAATATTTAAAAGGATGAGACAAACCCGGTGTAGAGTGCGCTACGGTGATAAGATGATATGTTGTTGATAAGATGATAAATGATAAGGTAGGTCGTGTCGTGTCTTGACAATAGGGGAAAGGGCTGCGTCAATGAAACGACCGATTCCGCCGAGTGGCTTGTTTGCACTAAAATAAATAATGTTTATTGATACTATAGTATAGTATTTAGATGATTTTTTAAGAATAAAGAAAAAGAAAATTGTACATTTTCTTTTAATTTTAAAATAAATCACATTTCTAAAGACTTAATTAGCATCATCCATTCACACGTAAACGTCTCCAACTTGCATATTCTTTAATTGTTACTATTTTTAAAATAAAATAAATCTGTTTCTAAAGACACAAACTCGAATATCAATAATTTCAATATCAATCAATCAAAATTGCTTTCTCCTGAAGCTGAATATTTTGTACTTCGGCATGAATGGGCCGGCTCGACCGGAGTGATACCACGGCCTCACAGAAGACCGGCGTGAAGCAGTGCCTGCGTGCGCTGTGTTTCGTCGATCTATTCCGATCCAATACCATCATCTAATACCAAATGGTATTTGTTTTTATACTTTTTATTTTCTATTCCGATCGGATACCATTCTTTAAATTATTTCTTTTAAATATACGATCTATTCCGAAGTAATACCAAAACATGAATCTTGGTACAGTCATCTAGAAAAATGTTTTTTTTTTATAATTATGATACGATTGTTGAAATACAATGCCATAACATTACTTATACTATAGTACTAGACTGTGCCAAAACTCTATACTTAATAACTTTAATCTAATATTGTACTTACTAGATCTTAATATTAAAAGTTGATTGCCTGTGATATTTTATTTTTGAATCAAACATACACATACTATGTTTAAGTTTGTTTGGTTTAACTGATTTTGTTAAATAAACACAACCAATTTTCACTACTAAAATATTTTTTATTGACTGTACCTTATGTCTACTAACTTGTTTTGGTATTCGTTGAAACGTGGTATCCGTTCGGAATAGAAAATAATAAGGATTTAAAACAAATACCATTGGTATTAGATGTTGGTATTAGGTCGGAATAGATCGTTTCGTCAAGTGAGTGAGGGCACCGGAGGCCCAAATGGGGGGACAGGGGGTTAAAGGTAGGCAGCGCACTTGTGACTCTACTGGTTGTACATGTCACGGCGGCGCGCCGAGCGGTTTGCTCGACGGCGGCGCGCTGACGCTAGTCCGCGGCGACGGCGGCGCGGCGGCGCGGCGCTCATATCTACCCTGTATTAATCGTTTTAATAAAACATCAAATAAAAGAGCTACAAGAAAAATTCATAAAAATAATACAATTACAATCTGGTTAATTATTTTTAAATGCAATTAAGGTATCGCCTTTTTCATAAAAATTACAGATTTTCATAAAAAGGACGATAATATTCGGGAATAGTGTGCTTATTAATTAAAGCTTATAATCCTTGTTTTTTTTTATCGGCAATTTTAATCGGCGCTTTGTATACTGCTTTAAAAGCGTAATCACCTCGTAGACCTTTTGCGGCGGTGGATCCGACCTTAACCATTTTAAAATCTTCTTGAGCATAAAAAGTTTTATAAAAGAAGCAACCTTGATTGTCCTTAGTGAATTTTAAGATTTTTATGTCATTCATCTTTATTGTTTCATTATTACTATTTTTAGTATAATTGCGGCCCACATCGTTACAAAGAGATTTGAAATCTTTAAATGTTGTGTGATTTAATTCGTTAACTTTGTAAGAATTTCCAGTCCTTTTTGCAGTTCTGATCAAAGAAATATACGTATCTGGACTGTATATTGGCCCGAATCTGAGTGATTTTTTAATATTTCTCTCAATAACAGAATGGGCTGAATCATTTTCATTTTGGGTATGGCCTTTAATAAGGAACTTGTGCGTTATACTTTTAAGATTAGGAATCGTTGCTACCTCATGCATAGACATACTTATTAGGAATTTGTTCTTTTGTTGGCCTGTGCAATTATCACTGTAAAAAATTATATCAACATCTTAATTTTTTTGCCTACACGTAGATATAATATAATTATAAACGCAGGTGGCAATTTCATAGGCACCTCTATTACCTTGATTTTCGGACCAAAAGTAACATTCTACATCTTTTGATTTCAATTCATAGATGGTAAAATTGTAAGAATTAAGTTTTGATACGTAATAGAATGTTGAAATTTCGCCTTTTGGACACGGCAACGATGCTTATAGGTCATAAACCGCAACAATTAACGAGGAGGCCTCTGTTTTATCTTTCTCTTTTTCTATTCGTGACAAATCTTTTTCATCAATCGCAGTGATATCGAAGGGTTGTGTTTGTTGAGCACTCGATGAAATTATAGACATGAAGGTTAGAAGAGTGAGTGACGTAAAATACGTCATGAATTTATTCAAGCGTCTGCATCGTCGTGTCCTTATACTTGTAGACGGTTTCTGCGGTTGCTCTGGTCTTTTACATTGTCCTCGGTCTTATTTTGGTTCGTGATATCATGAACCGGCAACTTAATAAGTTTGTTGACGGGGCGCTTGATGACATTGTTCTGTGTTTTCAGAGAGACTACTCGAACATAGCCATCCTTTCCTGGGTGGACCGCTTGAATGCGTCCGATGGCCCACTTTCCCGGTGGCATGTTGTCTTCCTTGATAATAACAATGTCGTCAACCATCAGATTGTCTCGAGGGGATGTCTACTTTGATCTATTTTGAAGGTGTTGCAGATACTCTAGTGACCACTTTTTCCAGAAGTGTTTGCTCATCGTCTGTACAAGGTGCCATCTAGCAGGTAAATCCGTTAGTTCGGGATCGGTCTGTGGTCTAGACAGCAGTGAATCACCCACCAGAAAGTGCCCAGGAGTGAGGACTTCATGGTCAGGGTCTTTAGACAGCGGGTACAAGGGTCGAGAGTTCATGCATGCCTCGATCTTATATAACAGTGTGATAAACTCTTCGTATGTCAATTTTTGTTCCCCCAGCACTCGTTTGAGGTGAAACTTCATGCTCTTGACGGCGGCCTCCCATAGGCCACCCGCATTGGGCCACGCTGGAGCATTTAAATGCCATGTGACACCGAGCTCATTGATGTCCTTGATGAATGAATTGTCGATAGTGTCTATGATAGCCCTGTACTCCCGTTTCAAGATGTTGTTAGCTCCGACAAAGTTAGTGCCGTTGTCAGAATATACATGTCGAGGTGTTCCTCGTCGAGCACACATTCGACGGAAGGCTGCCAGGAATGCAGGCGTACTGAGATCGGCCACTAACTCCAGGTGGACGGCCTTTGTCACAAGACACACAAAGACAGCGACGTATCCTTTCGACGTCCTGACTCCCCGCCCTCTGTTGGCCTTGACATCGACGTGGCCAGTAAAGTCCACCCCCGTGTTGGTAAAGGGGCGCGAAGGGTTGACTCTTGGTCGGGGAAGGTCGGCCATAATTTGGTGAGTGGTTTCCTGCCTGAAGCGTCTACACTTGACACACTGCCGGATGATCTTTTTTACAGCGCGGATGCCCCCAACAATCCAGTATTTGTTTCTTATGTATGATAATGTCAATCAGGGACCGCCGTGCAATGTGATAATATGCGCTTGATTTATATATAATAAGTTCTGTCAGTCGGCTCTGTGCAGACAGGATCACTGGATGTTTGGCAGAAGGAGAGATCGATGCATTGTCTAATCTCCCGCCAACTCTCAAAATGCCGTCTTCGTCGATGAATGGATTCAGGTTAGATAATTTGCTTGAGCTCCACACGCTTCCTTTTTTCTTTAAATGATAAATGTCGTCTTCAAACTCCAATGATTGTTTATGTTCTATAATTAGATTATTCGCAGTCTTCAATTCATTTGTCGTCAATGTGTCAGCAAATTGTTGCGGAGCGCAATGAGGTATGGGAACTAATTTTTAGGTATCTTTTTTATATTTTATTTCAATACCTTTTACTATTTCAAGTAATCAATTTGAATATTTTTGTAATCAAGACAGTAGTTATGTTTTAATTAATTTTTAAACATTTTAAATTCAAGCGGATTTGTGACGTCACAAGTGCGCTACACCATATTAATAGTGTTACCACGTGCTTTTTTCCCCAAATATTGGCAAATAAATTATATGTAAAATGTTATTTGTGGGCAAAATCCCTTTTAATCGAGGGAATTTTACATCACTGTCTGACAACATTCCGGCAAAACAAAAAACAGAGAGGTATCTCTAATCAATTTTATATCACCTTTCAAATAAATGTCAACTGGGTTGGTAAGGTTTTATTGTATTACAACTAGCGCCAACTAAGTGTCAATCACAGTAGATGTCGCCTAATGTAGCATTTATTTTATCTTGTTAGTGTAGTATGACTGAAAATTCTGCTGACCTTGGGTCAGATGAAGGTCAAACGCGATTTTATTGAAAATATCATTGATCTTATGCTTTTAAATTTTAAAAGCAATAAAATATGGTATGAAAGACAAATGCCTCGAAATGGTTTTCGATTTAGGACATGTTTGGTTTTTTTTCCCATACCCCATTCCGGTGTCGTAATCGCGAGGCGAAGCGCATGATCCAGCCTACGATGCGAATTACTCATGTCAATGAACTACTATTGTTCAATAAATTAGTTATTATGATATTGTTTTCGCTGTTTTGTAAAGCTGTATTTACACTTGATATTTTCTTGACTTCAATTGTCGGTACGTCTATCTCAATGGAAGGTGTGTTTTGATGGGGTGTCGGTGCCTTCAGCCACTGTGGGCCTTCCCACCACAGATTATGCTCTTGTAATGATGCGGACGATAACCCTCGAGTTGCACAATCTTCGGATTGTCTTCGGATCTCACGTGACGCCAATGTGATGCAGGGATCACGTCGGTGATCTGTCGAACACGATTAGCAACGAACGTTTTCCATCTGGTGGTATCTCCTTTTACCCATCCTAATACCACCATAGAGTCTGTCCATGCAGTAATATTTGGTACAGATATTGATTCGACAACCTTATTCAGTAGCTGTGATAAGAGAAGGGCACCCAGCAGTTCTAATCTGGGTAATGATACCTTTTTGCTGTGAGGAGCCAACTTTGTTTTAGCAACAAGTAATCGCGATGTGAACGTGCCCGTATCGTCGCGCGTCGTACACGGCGCACGCATAAGCCTTTTCTGAGGCGTCATAAAAACCGTGCAACTGATAGTTTTGTTTATTCCCCAGGTATCTGTCAATCTGGAAGTTTTCTATGTTTCTCAGATCTTCTCTTAGGTGATGCCATTCAGATTGCATGTCAGCAGGTAGTTCATCCTCCCACTGTAGATTTAGTAGCCAGGTTCGTTGAAAGATAATCTAAGCCTTTATTGTAACTGGAGATAACCAGCTCAATGGGTCGTACAATTTTGATACATCTGATAAAAGTTGTCTCTTGGTATGCTTCTTGTTTTGGTTGTGATAGTCAATATTCTTTGAAAACTGAATGTGTCTGATGATGGGTTCGACCTGAGCCCCAAAGTCTTTCGTGATTCGGTGTCTCTGAACTCAAGAGGGGTATCAATTTGGCTTGTAGTTAGGTCACTGATAATGTCAGGGTTATTGCTCGACCACTTGCGCAAATTCATGCCTGCTCCTTCCAGTACTTCAATTAGTTGTCTTTGTAGCTCCTTGACTTCCTTTTTATTGTCGTGTCCGCTCATAAGATCATCCATATAGAATGAGGATTCTAAGGCTGCAGCTGCTAATGGATAATCTTTGGCATGATCCTTGGCAATCTGTCGCAATGTCCTTATAGCCAAAAATGGTGCGGCCTTTGTCCCATACGTCACAGTAGTTAGGCAATATTCACGCAGGAGATCTTCGGGTGACGATCTCCAGACGATCGATTGCAGATAATCTTGATCTCTGATAAGAATCTGTCTAAACATTTTCTCAATATCTGCAGTGATGACGTACTTGTGCGTCCTCCATAGCAGGATCAGTCCTTGTAGGTCTTGCTGTAGGTTGGGCCCACATTCCATTAGGTCATTGAGACTATGACCCGATGACGTCTTGCTGGAGCCATTAAACACAGTTCTAAAACGTGTGCTAGTAGAGTCCAATTTCAAAACTCCGTGGTGAGGTAAATAACAGGTAGGTATTGATGTCATTTGATCGGTCGACGGGCGCATATGACCTAGTTGTTGATATTCCTGCATGAAGTTACGGTAGGCTGTTGCTAAGGCTTCGTTTTTTAGCATTCGTTTATCAAGCTGCTTAAACTGCATGACAGCTTTCGGTTTAGATGTTCCAAGGAGCTCTTCAAAGTTAGGCTTCATGGGAAGGGCGACCTGATATCTTCCATCGTTCAAACGCTTAGTTGTCGCTTGATAGAGTTCTTCACAATACTGTTCCTGTTCTGATATAGGTGATGAGTTATCCTTGATGCTTTCGATCTCCCAAAATCTTGATATTTCGTCTATGTCGTTGATAACCACGTGACAGTTGAACTTTTTGACATTGCCTGATAATATCCAGCCTAACTTAGTCTGCTGGGCGATGGGAGCTTGAATCGGGCTTTTGATAAGTCCATTCATGATGATGTTTGAATATACGCTGGCATCTAGGAGCAAATCAATCGGTTTCGACACGTTGTAGACTGTAGTCAGGATCGGCAAGGCTAATATATTGTAGGTGTGGCCATGATTGTTTGCTAAAGGTGTTATTAGGCAAACAATTGATCATCTTTGATATTACAAGAGCCTGGGTTGTGAAGTGATAATCATCATGCAATGATTGGCAATGCATAGTGACGATGCCTTTTCCATTCTTCGTACCAGTACCGATGCCGGAGACTGACGCGCTGATGTGTTGACGATGAAGGCCTAATGTCTGGGCTGCATTTTCTGAGAGCAGAGATACTTGGGAGCCTTGATCCAAAAGCGCTCTAAGTGTGAGGAATGTCCCATCAGCTGCCTTTACTTTCAAGGATACTGTTGTCAGAAGTATTTCTTCATCATCTCTAGCCACGTGATTGACTTGCTTGTTGTCATGCGATTTTTGCGTCCGATTGTATATTGAGGTCGATGTGCTGTAAACACGTCGTTACCTATTTTGTTTATTCTCAGAAAAGTAATTAAAATTTAACATTAATCTTCCCACTTTTTATACCACTAACGCCATCTACCGTCAGTTGTTGCAACTTCGTTCCCGGATTCTCAGCGCTTTTCTGTCATTCAATATTTTAATCTATTTTTCAGTCTTAAACTGTTTATCCTTAAAATAAATATTTTATTTTACATAATTAGATATTGTTCTTCTTTTAATTGAGATTTCAATTATTTATTGATCTCAATAATAATTTGTAATACGTTTTGACATATTGTTGGGCTGTACGTTCATATTTGTCTTTGACTTTAAAAAAAAAAAGGATGTCCTTTTGGTTTCTTACGATCTGACAGCCATTTTCTATTTCGCAAGGGACGTAGAAGTGGATTTTGGAATTTAAAGAAAATGTTGTTCGATTGGGGATGCCTCCTCTCGAGGTGGCGAGAGGACATCAGGATGTCCTAGTCCTAATTTTAAATTCCCTTTTTTTGTTTTCCTTTTTTTGTCACGCCGTAAATTGGTAAGTTGGCTTGGGTTATTACGTAACTCAATTCTTCGTGTTCTCTTAGTGATTTTCACGTGTGCTAAACCAATTTTCATTGTTTTAGGCTGATGTAATGATTTATTGTTAAGTTTTCTATAAAATAAAATGATGGGCTGAAATACTTCGCGTCACTTCTTCCTCATGGGTAAGCACGCTTGCTTATTACTTTCTATTTTTCTTTTGTTCTACGACTATTACTGCGTTTTGATACTTTAGTGCATCGATTGTTGTGCACTGAAGATTTTGGTTGTCGCATCGCACCACGTGTTGTGTTATGTAACACTTTTTTTCTCACAGCTGCAGCATCTTGTGTTGGCTTGCTGTGCTAATGCTTTCTTTGTGTGCACATTTCAGGCATACAAAGCCCTCTTTATCCAAGGATGTTGGTCTGGCGTTCCAACGAGCACCCCAGGATTTATAACCGGTCAGCCATGTGTGCTGATACTTGGAGGTGTCTCCGTGGGCTTCGTGGGACAACAATATCCCTTTCTACCTAGCATTAAGTATTATGTAATGCTTCTATTAAGGTACCCATTTTAATTTTATTATTTCTACTCCGGAGTATGATAATTTTCTTCATAACCTACATAATATTTTTGAGTAAAGTAAGAGATACTTTTTATATAAGCTATTCTACGTCTAATATAAAATGAGTTAGATACTCTTTTACTATATTCTGTTTGTTAGAATTAACTTACAAGTGAAAATAAATTTCCTTTTTTTTTATATTCAAAGAATTAAAATTAACTTCAATCTTTTTTTTGTGAGCATTTAAAACAACTGTTCTTGTTTTATCACATGATAAATATTTTGTAACTTAGAGTAAACTTACCTGTTTAAGTTTAATTTTAAATCTTATAATTAAGTATCTGAAAGCCAGAAACAAAATTTAACTCGTTCTATTGCATGTATTTACAACAATTTTTTTTTAAATACACCTTCAGCCCTCATATAAAAAATCTTTTTATTTAACTCCCTTTATTTAGTAAAATCTCTTTCTTGCTTGGAGAGTTAAAGCAAGTGGCGCCCTCTCACAGCTTTTGGTTAGATTCCTGTGAGCGCCTCAGAACCCACGGAGCTAGCATTACATACAGCCTCATAAGATCCTAGGCACACAGGTTACAGTGCTAGGGTTCGACGTCCTCGATTTTGCAATGTCGTCATGTATCATAGAATTATGATATTCATTGCAATATTTGCATCGCTTAGTAGAATTGCATTGTTTGCCGTTATGTTTATACAAACAATTTATGCATATTTCATTTTTGCTAATTGATGTCAAGCAAGCTTTCGCTGTCATGTTGTGAAATTTCCTGCATTGATACAAATCATGTTTGTTTTCGCAAAGAGGACACTTAGGGATAAAAGGGGCCACTGCTTGATAAGGTTGGCTCTGGAACCTTTTCTGATAAGTAGGAGGCTTAAATGATGGTCTTGATGTAAATGATGGTTTTTGTCCTGATAAGTCCTTGTCTTTCTTTGATATGGGTTCCAGGGCTGTAAACTTGCATTCGATGAAGTTCATGAGCTCGTCAAATGTGGGAAGTTCTCTCGGCGCCTTACGGGACTCCTTGTAGTCATGGTATGTTTTTGCGTCCAATTTCTTGCAAATAAGATGAACAACGAGGGGGTCCCATGATGTTGTATCGACTCCAAGGTTGTGAATTGCATGTATGCACTCCATGGTGGTGTCATACAAACGTTTCAATTCAAATGATGACTGTCGTTGCACAGATGGTTGAGATAAAAAGAGTTCCACTTGATTAGTGAACAGGACTTGGGTGTTGTTATAGCGATGCATCAGTAAATCTCTCGCAGTCTCATAGTTTTCAGCTGTTACATTTAGATGTTGGATGAGGCGCTCTGCTTCTCCTCGCAGTTTTTCTTTAAGAAATTGCATCTTCTGTGCATTGCTCAGGCTACTGTTGTTGTGAATAGTCTCAGTAAAGAGGTCCCAGAAGGTGACCCACTGACTATACCTCCCACTAAACAAAGGGATGTCTATCTTGGGAGTCGACTGATGAAGATGCGTCTTGGAACTTAACTTCCGGTTTAACTGTCGCTTCGCCTGATTGTATATGGACTCGTATACCATAAACTCATCGTCATAATCGGGGTTGCTTCCTTCCAACAGATTGTCGATACGCATATGCATTTCGTCAATGGTTCGCCAACGATGCTGAAGGTCCTTTAGTAGGTCTTCAATTTCCCATTTCTCCTCAATGTCAATAATGTCAGGGCGTTTGACAACGCGTGATAAGGCTTGGAAGTATGTTCTTTGTTGAGAAAGAAGTTCATCCACGTGCGCTCCCTTGCTGGTGTCTTGTTCATCAAACAGTGGTAGTTTGAACGACTGCTTCGAAGAGCTAGGAAAGGGTTCCTTTAGCGAAGGGTTGACCGGAGGGTAGTCTGCGATCATGCGGCGCTGTTTCTCATAGAACTCTCTTGTCTGATGATAGATTTTATTCCCGAAGTACTCTGAGTCATCCTGATATGCTAATAATAACGTGTCGTTTTGTTCAAACTCACTCCATAGTTGGTCTAGGGCCGTTACACGTTTCTCAATGTATTCTTTAGTCCTCTTGCTGGCGCTGTCCTTCCCAAAATTTACTCCAATCCTATGAATTTCTTGAATTAATTCATTTTGGCGCTTGAGGAGGGCTTCCATGTCGATTCAGATAAAGATGTCAGAAACTTTATAAATCTGAGATGCAGATAATATTAAGATGCTGTGTAGTGCCTGTAATCCTCTTACAGTATGTGCGTCCTCGTCTCAATAAGACTGGTGAGACCCATTGGGGAGGCCAGTCCTACCGATTCGCTACTGTAGTTCAGATAAACAGAACACTCCACTGCACTTTAATGATGTCAGTGATGATATCTCTTGCTTGATGTAAATGTCTCTTGATAAGACGTATCTTGTACCGCGATGCGAAGTTCACGCAGGGGATCCAAGATCAGTTGGTGGTTATTCTCGAAGGACGAAAATGATCCAGAGGTTGCTGATAAATGTCGTATGCTCGAAGGACCAAAATGTAGCGTGCGCTACGGTGATAAGATGATATGTTGTTGATAAGATGATAAATGATAAGGTAGGTCGTATCGTGTCTTGATAATAGGGGAAAGGGCTGCGTCAATGAAACGACCGATTCCGCCGAGTGGCTTGTTTGCACTAAAATAAATAATGTTTATTGATACTATAAATGATACTATTTTGCATATGTCGAAATAAGATACTGTTACGACCATGGGGGTACCGTGCAAGCGGAATTAGAACTTATCTCTATCAAAAATAAGGTTTATATTCCCTTGCACTACGTCACATACGCACGGTCGGCCGAACGCACGCGTCGAAGGAAATGGAGACTTATCGAACATTCGAGAATGTTCGACACACATCCAGAACTGTGTAGAAGACCCTCGAAGCCTGTTCGAATCCTACCGAACATAAATGTAATTTTCATTGCGGCATCCCTAAAACGCAGGATGTCCGCTTCCGTGTTGTTGTTATTATAGTGGCACTAAAAGAGATAGAGCACATTCTCTTTGTATAAGAAACTCTAAGATGGCCGGGTGATATAGAGCCGCCATGTGATCAATTTTTACATCTATACAGTTATTGATACGCCAGAGAATAATGCGTTGAAATGGTTAATATAAACCTCGCTAATTCGTTGCAGTAAAATAACAATACAATTAATACAGTGTCCATGTAATAACAGTAATACATCGAAGTGTTCAGTTTCACACGCCATGACTCGTACATAAACGGGGAAAATAATAATATAAAGTAATGAGAACATGCTCCACAGCAATTGGTAATAATTAACATGTAAGAATCACTACATAATTAACTAGCGGCCGCCCGCGACTTCGTCCGCGTGGAAAAGTAACTTTTTACCCCCCTTTTAACCCCTTACAACCCCCTTAATATTATTATGTTGATAGCCTATAGCCTTCCTCGATAAATGGACTATCCAACAAAAAAAGAATTATTCAAATCGCACCAGTAGTTTCGGAGATTAGCGCGTTCAAACAAACAAACAAACAAACAAACAAACAACAACAAACAAACAAACAAACAAACAAACTCTTCAGCTTTATTATATTAGTATAGATAAGAAAAGTGTACATGTGTGTACGAGTGAGTGAATAAATACACATACATGATTGGAAACAGTGTTTGTGATTGAAATATTCCTGCTAGCTAGCCCATTAGCCTGTCCATGATATGCCAGTAAGTACCTATACATAAGCAATACAGATACAGTCCACTTAAGCTCTAGATAGCACCACGAAGGTACATACCATACAGTAAGACCTAAAGAGACCTAGGCTAGGAATCCTATGATTCTACATCTATCCATACATACATGCCACAGATTTCTCCAAAGCCCTAGTTACTAACTATCCCCCGAAGACTCTGGAACATTCTAGTAGGACTTACTAGAAAGTTGTGGAAGTTACTGGAAAGGTCTCGCCCGCGCCTGTGCTAGTATAAAAGCGGGACGGGCGAGCCGACGAGTCAGTTCTGATTTGAACAGCGAAGGAGTGAGTTCTGATTTGGACAGTGAAGAAGTGAGTTCCAATTTGGAAAGCGATTATTCTCCTGCGAACTAAGAGTGATCTAGTGCGAAGTGTTTAAGGAAGATTTTAGTGTTTTAGTGCGTTTAAGTGTGATTCAGTGTTTTAATTGTGGTTTTTGTTACTCGTCGAATAAATTAATTGTCTTTTTGTGACTTTGGCATTTTACTTGAATCTTACGTACCCCGTACCCGCAACAATACGATGACTCGTACACCCGGAACTTGCAAATGGTGCTCCTTTAGGCAGTGTTGTCACTGTTTCTGAAAGCGGTTACATTAACTCTGCGCTCTTCGTTGAATGGTTAAAGCACTTTATTAAAATAGTTAAGCCCACACTTGAAAATAAAGTTCTGCTGCTTATGGATGGCCATACGACACACTCAAAGAATTTGGAAGCTCTGTGTTTAGCAAAAGATAATGGAATAATACTGTTACAACTACCAGGTCATACGACAAATCGAATTCAGCCTCTTGATGTGTCATTTTCCAAACCACTGCGCACTTACTACATCCAAAGCACAGAAAGAGGTTAAGAACCAATGCTGGCCGACAAGTAACACAATATCAAGTTGCTCAATTATTTGGAGAAGCTTACGAAAGAGCAGCAGTGATTGGCAATATTGTGAATGGATTCAAAGCTAGCGGAATTTGGCCTATTAACTGACATATTTTTCCGGAGCATATGTTTAAGGCCGCTGACAATTTGCTAACCGCTGAAACAATGAATTCGAGCAACGAGAGCGTATCACTGTTGCAAAATTTTACAGAAACGGAGAAAAACGACGACCTGCAGAAAAGAGAAAAAGTAGAAGAAACGGACGAGAAAGAAAACTACACCAAAGAAAAAGACGACAAACAAAATTACAATAAAGAAAAGGACGACAAAGAAAATTACAATAAAAAAAAGGACGACAACGAAAATTACAATAAAGAAAAGGACGACAAAGAAAATTACAATAAAGAAAAGGATGACAAAGAAAACTACAATAAAGAAAAGGATCATTTGAATTTTTCTCTTGCTGAAATACATGCACAACCATCGACGTTGAGAAAACAATATAAACAACTAAAACTACGCCTGTTGATGTTAAAAAAACAATAAAAACATTATCACCACTCCCAAAAAATACATCGAAGAAGAAGAGCACTATACAAAAAGCTATTGAAATTACATCAAGCCTGTATAAAAATCAACTAGAAGAAAAGATTAAACAGAAGAAAGATAAAGTAAAGAAAGGAAAAGTTTGTAAACCAAAGAAGTGCCAAACAGTGAAAAAAGAAAAGAAACCAGCTGTACCCAAAGGCAAGGGCAAATGCAAGAGTTTTAAGAGGAAACGATCCCCTTCCATTACTAGTGGCAATGATTCAGATGAGACACTTGTTGTGGAATTAGATGACGATGATGACAGCGATGATGATCTCGAAAATATATGTGGAAAGTGCAATCGTTATCACTATGATAAAAAGGGTCCACACGTCGATTGGATTCAGTGCGTTCGCTGTCACCAGTGGCTACATGAGACGTGTACTTCGATTCCAGACATTTGCGATGATTGTTTCCAATAAGAATTTTCATTAATTACAAAAAACATTGTTGATAAAACTACAATATTTTCACGTTACCTACTTTTTCAAATAAAGTTAAACTGTATTCTTTCTCATTATTATTATGTTTGTATTGTATTTGTCGCATCCGGTCACAGATCATAACCGACGAGAAGCAAGCGCGCCAAGCGGTGACAGCGGGAACTACGATTCCGCGCGTTTTCGATCGTTTCGCGCGCTTCGACAGAGTCGTGACGTTATCGGCGAGGAGCGATTGGAGGGAGTTTGATTCTGACCGTCGCCGAGTAAACATCGCGGAACTGTCCTGCTACTCGTTCAGTGTTTTAGTGTTCAAATTAAGACCTAGATACCTAGAGTTGCGATTGTAATAGTTTCAGTGGTGTAATTAAATCAGTTAAGTGTGTAACCCGGTGATTTTCATTGCACGATCCCTATTTCTGCCCACACTATGCCTGTACGCTCTGGACCTAACCTCTGACGTTCCGACATCAGAAGTGGGACCAAATCGTGCCAATGAAACTACTCGGAGTGAAAATAACAATGAGACACGGTGGCGGTTACTCTTTGAGATTCTGAGACTCAAGTGTGCGGTTACTTTTTTGAAATTCAAATTCAGCAAATGCGTGATGTTATCCAAGCTTTACAAGACTCCTCAACTGCGGCACGTACAGCCGAAAAGACTTCAACGGTGACTTGCTACATTTGTGGCAACCCTGGACACATAGCTACGAATTGTCAAGAAAAGGGAAAAGGAGGTGGAGTGCCTGCGAGGAAGGAGGTCAATCTCTGCGAGCAACGGCTGTCGAGGGGTACTTTGAGGACGTCATCTGGTGAGCCAGTCTCTTTTTTATTTGATAGCGGTTCGTCTTGTTCCCTGATCAAGGAAAGTTTATCTAGTAAATTCCCGGGTACTGTGCGTAATGATCTCGTGTTTCTTATGGGCATTGGAGGTGATGAAATAAAATGTACAACCCAGATCATGAAATCGTTGAACACGAAGCACAGATTCACGCAGAATAAGGCAGTTCATAGTATATAGGTATGTGACCTGTTATCTCTGTTTGCATGAAGTCTTTTTAACCACGTTTAAAAAAAATATCGGATATTGTGAAGGTGGTCGAAGGGATAATGTCGTCCGGGCCATGCAGCTGCTAGCGGCTGGTTGAGGGGACACATTCATCCGGTCCAACCTTAAGTGTTTGAGAGTTTGAGAGTTTGACTGGTCGAAGGGACAGTGTCGTCCGGGCCATGCTCGAGTGAGTAGCTGGTTGAAAGGACACACTCGTCCGGTCCAGGTCAATGTTGTGTGGAAACTGAACGTAACTTGATGGTATCGTCCGGGCCAGACCTGAGGGTTGGTTGAGAGGACATACCGATGAGTTTAGAATGGCTTATAACTGAGTAAGGAAAATGTCGTCCGGTCCATGCGTGGTCGAAAGGACACATGCTTTTGGTTTTGTTCTGTACCTACTATTGCAATTTTATGTGCAACAGAACTATGTAGAACGTGATGATTTCTTCTCGGAGTTGTACATGGGAGTACCATGTAGTCATTGTTTATTCTCGTAAAATTATCATTTTGAGTAATAATTTGTTGTTATGAGACGAACGCCTTATCTTCGTGTTATTTTAATTAAAAGAGCAATGTAACCGCTTGCTGTCTTGAACGTCGTTACATTACATTGAATCAAATGAGGTTGATGATGATTAATGAAGTTACGTTTTCCAATGTAGAGTGTCTCTATTATTTGAAAATCCCTAGTAAATGAGCGTAGGTGTAATACTAGGTCAGGAAAAGCCGAGCAACACGATACTGTGCGAATGTATCTCTTGATCTCGTTTCTTAAATTATAATCTGTAGTGGTAAACCCTTAAATTGTAACAAACCTGCTTGGTTAGCTATTATGATTGCTTGTTAGTAATAACAGTTGGTGTTAGAATAAAGGAAACAATCATGAGAAACTTTCTAGATTCCTTTATTTTTGGAGACAGATTAGGTCCAATAGAGTAAGGACTGGTCGAGCGGATACTGTGCTGTCTTTGTATTGTTACAGATTTACACACGAGGACGTGTGTCATCGCAGGATGGCCGTGTCGCATCCGGTCACAGATCATAACCGACATTGACTTAAATATATGGACCGGGCCTATTGTCCTATACAGAAATTAGTTATACAAATACCATGCGTGTCGACGTGGAGTTCTCAAAACTATTGTTCTCTCTATCTAACTCAGCCTTGATTTCATAAGTGGAAAGAGATGACACTATTTCATTCAGCTCTATAATCGGAAAAATTGTCATTTGACAACCACGTTAATGCCTAATGCGGCCAAAAAGCCATGTTTAGTTACAGTTTTCTGAAGTACATGAAGTGTCAACTCACCGTTTCTTCCGACAAAAATAACTAATAATTTCTTTTCTTTTGAGAACTCGTTGTCCACATTACACAGGATATTGAAGAAACATTTAATCTTTATGCCCAAGTGTAGTGTTATAGGATGTGGCTCAAGGAAAAGCGAAAATCAGCAAAGATTAACATTGCACCGGTATGTTATATTTTTTTCTAATTATTATAAAATGTTCATTATATTTATAGAAACTTTGAATGTTTTACACTTTTGTTTCCCCGTGTGATTCTATCCGTGTGTTTTCAGTCCACGATTATGCTTCATTTTGAATATTTTTATGTTATAAAAATTCGTGAGTTTTATACTAGGGTTGTAGTAAAAACATCGATAATATTTTACGATGAAGATAAACCTTTTATGCTAAGCGATGAATTTCACTTTGGGGAGTATTGTAATAATTTGATTTTGATCACATATCGTAAACTCGTCAATTTGAGATTGTTATTAATGATACCGGTATTACATACCTACTGCTACGACCTCCCGTTTTTATTCACTGAGCTACCATTGCCCTACCTCTATTATTAAGAGTAGATAATATCATTATAATCTTATCAATAATACCATAATTTTCTTACTTACAGATCTCTTTCTACAAACTGCGACGAACTGAACTCAGGAAGATAATATCACTACAAGCTCTACTACCTACTACCACCTAAATTGTAAATTGAATAGGTACATATCTGTATACCTAGTTGTAGTGGACGAGGTGGAGGAAAGAAAACTCGGTATTAGAGAGTAAAGAAATACTTATTTAGCGGTCACAGACCAAACTATTAAAATAATTAAAATTACGAATTAGATGTGCGCGTTAGGTGTTCCTTGTATGCAGTGGCGATCCGGATGTCCGTTGAGTCGATTTCCGCGACGTCATCCTCCCATTGGTCCGCCTGTGCGATATCACGTTATGAAGCACCAATGAGAGCGGACGCATATCACGCGATAAAATTCGTTGATTGGAATGATTGGTTCTATGATCCTGGTGTTGCCGCTATGATCCTGGTGTTGCCGCAACACTAGTTAAGTTTAATTTTGCAATAAAAAGATCTATATTATCTATTACATATTAAGAGCATAATTATTACCTACTTCAAGAAGACTTGTAAACTTTGTGCAATAAAGAGTATCTATCTATTTATACTTTGATTTTCATTTAACCAGTAACTTAAGCTTCTAATCAATCAATTTTACGAATGTCATTTTAGGCTTTCAAATTAGGATTTGAGACGAGTTCTGTCAAAACAACTTCCATCGGTCTCAAACGAAAGAATGGTCACTTCAAATTACGAAATGACGTTCTCAATCGTTTGGTTGAGTCTCAAAATTACTTCAATACTCAATGCTTTATTTGCGTTTCACTTCAAATTAGACCCCCAGTCAGTATCTATGTTTCTGTTTCTGTATCGACTTGACAAATTATGATATCGATAAAGCATTATCAACAGAGCAGCACTAAAATAGCTGTCAGTCCGCCATTTTATGTTCTAAACCGGCACGTTTTTTTTGTAGGTATTTCTGCTCTATATTTATAACTCATTGATAACCGACGAGAAGCAAGCGCGCCAAGCGGTGACAGCGGGAACTACGATTCCGCGCGTTTTCGATCGTTTCGCGCGCTTCGACAGAGTCGTGACGTTATCGGCGAGGAGCGATTGGAGGGAGTTTGATTCTGACCGTCGCCGAGTAAACATCGCGGAACTGTCCTGCTACTCGTTCAGTGTTTTAGTGTTCAAATTAAGACCTAGATACCTAGAGTTGCGATTGTAATAGTTTCAGTGGTGTAATTAAATCAGTAAAGTGTGTAACCCGGTGATTTTCATTGCACGATCCCTATTTCTGCCCACACTATGCCTGTACGCTCTGGACCTAACCTCTGACGTTCCGACATATTGATCTCAATATTATAGTACAATCTTCTCATTAATATTATAGTTTTTTATTGATCTCAATAGTATAGTAAAATCATGTTATTCATATAAAAAAGCTTATATATGTGATGATTATGTTGTTCCTATATCACCAAAGAGGTATTCATAACATTTGTTTATTACCTAAATATTGAAAATAAATAATTTGGTAAAAAACTTTAATTCAGTGGTACAATTTAAACAACCATGGTACGATTAAAAAACATGGTGGTACGATTAAAACGACTAGTCGGCTAAATCGTACCGATTGGCATGCCTTTATGAAAAACTAGTGGCCCGCCCTCGCTTTGCTTCGGTATTTTAATTTTGAAAAACGAAGTAGAATACACAACAATCAAAGTGATGAGTAAAAAGCAATTTTACTGATACTTACCTACTCATATTGAAAATAAATTTGGTGATCATTCAATCAATCACAAACCTAAATGAAGGAATCTCAAAAAAAAAAGAATTAAAAATGTTTTTAAATTCAATCATCCGTACGAGAGGGCGCTAGCGCGCAAAACGAATAACGAATTTTCTGTTGCTCCTGTGTTTTTAATCGTATAACATGTAAATAGTACCCAATCTACGTTGGAATGTTAACAAAACTATTGTGCGAAGTGTTAAGCAAAGTTGTGTTAAAAAACATTAGTGAAATCGGCTATAAATTCAGTGATAAATCAAATTTAGACAATAAAAAATCGTATTCGAAGTGCTATGACGCATCACAAACTCGTTCATTTGAATATGAGATGACCTTGAGTGGACACAAGTGAATACAAAATATTCTAAAGTAAATAAATATAATAACCAAACTCAAAACCACCGGACAGTTGCTAAAACTACTACGCTAATTTCGTTGATGACATCATAGTAGCTGTGGCGGATTGCGTAGCGTACTGGGTCAAGGACCGAGAATTTCTGAGTTCGAATCCTCACGGGGAGAAAAAAAAATATTTCTTTTTTTTAGGGGCTTTGTTGATTTTTTCTTTTTTTATCATTTTACTGGAATTAAAATGTCGACACAACAGAAGAAAATTTGTACATCATGCAAAAAAGTCATACAGAAGCGAGATTTTCTGAAGTGTAAACTATGCCAAATATTTTTGATCTTACATGTGCGAACATGTCGGTCAAATTATTTGACTTAATGAAAAACAAGAGTAATTGGCAATGCAAAGTATGTAGAGACTCAGCCAGGGCAAAGTTATCAAAAACTCAATTTCAGACTCCATATTCCTGTTCTACTCCTAGATTACGAGCTACCCACAGGATAGACAACAATTACCCCGACACACCTATACATTCACCGGTGTCCGTCACTAAGGATGTACAAAACGAAAGGACTTCCGATATGTCACTTAAAGGATTAGAGTGTAAGGATACAGGCTCCAAATCGTCAACGGAAAAATTTAAGCAAAATTATAACACAAAGGAAGAAACGAGTTGAATCTACAGGTGCTAGACAAAATGCCTCTCTACCTGAGGCAGAAGGTTGCTCATCATCGCTACCTCTATCGGATGCTGACTCTAGTTGTAACCAAATGAGTCTCCCAGATCTGTCAACATTGCACAACAAAGAATTTGAAGATCGTAAAAACGAAATATTAAATCTAAAAGCCCAGTTGTCATCGGCTAATAATTTGATTGAAGAACTTACTCTGGAAAAGCTCTCATTGCAAAGGAAAATAGATGATCAGGACAGAAAAATAAAACATTTACTAGAAATTTGTTCGGACGCTCCAAAACTAAATGAATCTATGAAGTTAAAGACTAAGAACTCACAGAGGGGTAAAAAACGGAAAAATAAAAAAACCACTAACCTGTCAAATGAGAAAACAGACAATGAATTCTACAACGCAAAAGTGATAACCCAAGAAAACTCAACATAATACAACACAATGAGTAAAGAATCATATAGTAATAACATGTATCAAGATAGTAATAACATGTATCAAGATTCTCCTCCAAAGACCAGAAAAATACTTATAGTCGCAGACGAACAAGGACGCGGGATGCAAAAGTCTTTACAGAAGTTGATTGGATTAACGTATGAAATTTGCTGTTTTTGGAAGAGTCAAGCAAACTTGAGGGACGCGGACGTTTTAAATACTTGTGAAAGCGAAATGAATTCCTTAACAAAATAAGACTTTATTATTGTTATGGGAGGACTATCAGCAGTAGATTATAAAATTTGACATTTATAAATGTTCTGTAAAGGACTTAAATTGAATAGAGATTTTGATTTGATTTGACTTAACGATAGGAATCCGTTACAACTGAAAACAAATTTATTGGAATGGATTAGTACGAGTAATAATACAAATTTAATTATATGTGGATTGCCTTGTAATGCTAACTTTTTCGGCGGGTAGGCGTAAAACAGATAACACGCAAATTTAGCTGCTCTATTTTTAAATTAATTTTAAAAATAAATAAAACAATATTTTATATTTAATTGATGTAATTCACGTTCCGTACATGCCTGCCAAGCAACTCCTCTTTTAATCGCAACAGTATTCAACAAATCTCAAGAATAAATTATGGAATCACTGCAACAGTCACTTTTGGATATAAAGGAAATGTGCACAACACGTATGGCAGAGTTCCAGGCCAGTCTGGAGCAGGCAGTGGCAACGGGATCCCCTGTTCCCACCATTGCGTCGTTGCATGCGGACTTCACTGGATTCCGAAGGTTCGTGGTGTCTACTATTGAGAGCCTCCAATAGAAAGTGGACATTCTCGCGCACGAATGTGACAGGCTGGAGGTGGCGGGAAGACGCAAGATACTGCTTGTTCATGGTGTTCCTGAGACCTCGGGAGAAGACACCACAAACATATTTCTCCAGACCGCATCTCGCATGAAGCTGCCGCTAACTAGTGTTGGACGAACAAAATCGGTTGCCTAGGACAGCACTAGGCGTACCCCATCCCTAACGTCATCTGACAGTAGAACTGTCATTCACTTCATTCAGAGATAGATTCGCGCGCTCTGGCGCTCTGTGATTGTGATATTAATTTATTCGAGTAAAACTGTGTAATACTATTTAAAATGCGTTTCATTGTTAATAGATCAGAAGTGAGACCGTAATTCATAGCCCGCAGCTATTTTCCCAACGTAATTGTACAGATTTTTGTGAAAATCGTGTCAAGTTGGCGGCATCCGCAAGACCGAGTTTGGTCGTGATAAAATCATGATAAATACCGTGTTGACATATAAATACGCGATGAATCGTTGTTTTGTAATCATATAGTAACTTTATCTAACACTTCCTATCACAATAAACGCATTTTGAGTAAATCAAAATATGAAAGTAACCTATGAAAAGTACGACGCAAAAGTTTGTATACCAAAAGTTTATAAGTACGAAAGAGGTTTCCCGTAGTTTTACCAATGGTTTTATCCCATAGAAGGGTGTATTGAAACCCATCAGCTCTGGAAGGCACCGGACATGGTGTAGACACGCATTTTTGACAGGTATTGTAAAAGTTTTAAGTTCCTAAAAAGTTATTTACAAGTGAGTGAACAGTGCCAAGGTAAGATTTGAGGTAACAGAAAATAATTGTTAGCACTGTGTTATATGTATTACAATGAGTCCTTTTATTTCATATATCATATAAAATGTGGAAACAAATACCAATGAGTCCTAATATATGAGGCAAGGAGACCACCAGAGGAAATGAATTGGAATGTCAACCTGCCACTGGTGATGAGAGATGCATGAAAATCACAGCTGTAGTGTACATGGAGCTGATATTGTACTTGCATGGTGTTAGGTTTGTGCATGAAGAGTACCTATGGTAAGTCCAACTTACAATTTTAATGTGTGGCCCGATGCCAGAGGGCCAAGATTTTCCAGTCATGCCTAATTGCCATGGTTTTCGAGTTACAACCCACCTAATCAGCATGGAGATTATGGGCATAATCTGTACTTAAGGTGAAGCTTTGTCCAGCCGTGGACTACAACAGCAATGGCTGGTAATGAGGAGTCACACTATGACTTTATGTGAATGCAAGGGCTTATTCATAACATGCCCTGAGATGTATTTCATTGCAATTTATTTATTTTACTAATGTGTTTGTGTATAGATGTGTGCAATCAAGTTTTACTAATAATTTATATACTACTGGTGGTACTATGGAAACCAATTCATAACAGCCAGTAATGCCCAAACTAACCTAAGCATTTTTATTATAACTGTTGCTATACATATTATTGTGTTGTGTGTGTTATGCTTTAAGTATTGTGTCATGCAAAATTCAAATTCAATATTACCATGGAAAATAACATATTGGCATGAGTTTAAGCACTTATCCCAGAAACAAAGTGGTCAATTTGTATAAAGGAAATCTATTATTGCAACGGTGACAAGTCATCAATGTCTGTGAGAGAAGAAAGTTTGGGAACCACGATGAGATGCAAGTATACACATATTCAACAATGATTTGGACTTATGTTTGTTATATCAAAGTTTAGTAAGAAGTGATGAAATAAATTGATATACAGAAGTCTTACATGTGCCCAATGATTCAAAATAAAGGTAAGAAAATTGAAATTAAGTTACAGGAATGGAATTGCAACTATCAAATGAATGCACTCTGTGAACTATGAAAAGTGTGTGGTTACATTCAAGTGCTATGAAAATATAATCAAATAATAGAATTCAAATTGAATATTTATGTTCCGCTTAAAATTTAATTAATTTGATGTTGGAGAAATGTATGAGCTATTGTCATGAAAGATATGAAATAAATGAAGTTAAGAAGTTCTTTTCTTAAAGAGAAAATAAAAGTGACCTTTTTACTGAAGCATAAAATTATATTTAAATGTCATATAATTATAAAGTATGAGAAAAACAAAGTGATCTAGTAATGAGATATCATATCATAAACAAAAGACAATAGTGTGGAAATACTAAGCTTATATGAATATTTGAGATTCATGGATTGTTTGAAGAAGTGAAAATTTGGATTACTCATTTATGTGTGACAAAAATTAAAATACTTGTTGTACTTTATGATAACATTGGAATTAATTTGATAACTTTGAGAAGATATCAACAAGTTTGATAACATTGTGATGGGGTGGTGAATAAAATTATTACCAAGTTTTTCAAAAGGTGAAAGTTGAAAATTACTAAACTTTATTATGGAAATTGAAAAAAGTACAAATACCTAAGTTAAATAAAACTTTGTGCATAAATAGTATTGATGGATACAGTGAGGCCTACAATATTCATTTCTGGACTTTTACTTATGGCTTTATTATTGGAATTTTGGAAATAGCCTCCTCACTTGGTAATATCAAAACAAAAAGATTGTTGAAGTAATGAAAATAATGAGATTCTGGCTGCAGAGGAACTGATTGATAAGAAGCCTCTGCATTAGTTGGACATGAGATTACTGGTTTGATCCTAGTATCATTGAAAATATGCAAGTTGATGAAAAGGATGTTCTTTAAACACCCAGACTCTACTACAATTGGTGCATGGTTTTGTCTTTGTTATCTAGAGAAAGAACTGAGAATATGTTCATGGTGGTTGGTTATGGGCCAGACAAGAAACTAGTAAATACTAGCAATTTTCCAAGCTTCAAGGGGGAATACCTAGCTTTATGTTAAAATCACTATTTAGAAGTATTGTTCAGTGAAGAGAGTTTGATGATGTTACATTATGTTTCATTAATGGGCTCATGAAGCAAGATGATGCCTTCACATTGAAATGGAAAATATAGTATCTCATGAAAGTTTATTCAACAAAGTGAATTTAGTGACAACATAATATTTCACCTGGTGAATTACTGAATTACTGGTGAGTGAGTGAACATTTTTGTAATGATGGCTCTGATGTGACGATGGTAATGAAGTACCCTTATTTCTTCACTACAAATTTAGATGTGTACAATTTAGTATGGCTGCTGCATAACTAATGACGGCTGCATAGAACATAACTAATGGCTGACCAGTTACAGCTGACTGTTTATGTATATGTGTGTAACAACAAATAATAATGTGAACACATTTTGGACATTATGAGTTGGTGTGTTAGTCTAACACAACAGAATTATGATATTATGAATACAATTTATATTCATGCTATAGTGAATTCCAAGCAGTTTTGAATTTCAATAAGCAAAAGTACTAGTGGCCCGCCCTCACTTCGCTTCGGGACAGTGGTTCCAAATTGAACCAATAGATGGCGCTGGTCATCGAATGCATTGCGCTGGTGTCTTGTGTTTTTGGTTTACTTATACTTAAGTCTTGTTGTCCATAGAAGTTGTCTCATTATAATTAGTATAGATATACTGGAGTACACAAATGAAAATATGGAACACTATTGGATTGAAACTGAAAATTGGTTGAAGTTGAAATGAAGTTATTTGTGGTCTTATATGAAGAACAGTATACCACATCGATTCTGTATGATAATAAGACTGATTCTGCTGCTAGTCTCTACTCATATGGCTTAAGACAGAATACCTAACAGTACCTTGTGTCATTTATGTTTGTGATAAAATGAGGAGACAACTGATTATTACAAAATTACTGTACCTCATATTGAATGGATTGGATGCTTAGAGTGTATCATGGCAGCAAAAGACGATGAAGCTGCAGCAAAAGACTATGAAGCTGCATAGTCAAGATAATACACAAGTGGACATAAGATTATAAAATGCACAGATGGAAATGGTGGTGTTTTCACACAGACAAAGCGTATGCTCAAGAGACATGTGCAAACAAGGTCAGTGTCAGCCATAAATATTGTTTTGTTGAGACTGTGGAAATGCTTGTTATAGCAGTGCTATTCTGTGCTTGAAATGAGAGAATCGTTGGATAAGAACGGGTGTGCAGTGCAAGTTTCATTGGCTGCAAACAAAACCAAGCTGATTGGTCTGTTGTACACCAGTCTAAAGTCATGTTAATGTAGACCCATTATGGAAAGAAGTTGATCCTTTCCCAATAAATTACTCAAGGACCATTGAAGCTCATCTTTCAATAGTATTGAAATGGTTGGTTCTCTTGTGACTGTATCATTGCTATGGGCTTGTGAATGTTTAAGCCATGAGTGTTTACTAGCTCTAATGTTAGAGTTTGATCAACGCAAAAAGAAGAGATGAAACACTTCTGGAATTAAATAAAGTGTGATAATATCTGATGGAGACAACATCAAATATTGATGGATGTATTTATCGTCATGAGAAAAGTGTATATAATTATTATGGAGCAGGTATGTGACAAATTGGCGACCTTACAAAAGTACAATGTTCGAGAATCGTACTCGATGTATAAAGTCTGCATAGAGGATCATGCATACAAGATATGCCCGCAGTATCCCTGTTACGACGCAGAGTGAACTAGCCCTCCTAGTAAAGGCATTTTGCGACATCTTTGAAGCAGAGGCTGGTATTGACAATACTGTAAGGCCATTGTAATGTAATACTACTACCATGGAGCACTGGTAAAATTATTTACCTTTTGTTATACAATTGCCGTCTGGGGCCTGTAGTACTATTTACCATAAAGAGACTTGTGTTTTAGCCACACTACATGGAGCTTGTGACATTGTTATCATAAAGGAATTGTATATTATTGCTGGAAGATCTAAATTAATCTTTAAAAAAAAAAAAGGGGCTGTTAATAATCCCATTGCCATAAGGAGCTTGTATGAGTGGTATGACTGCCGTGAGGGGATATAGTCATTACTGCCGGAAGAGCTATTGTACATAATTATCATCTCCAAAATGACATAACCTTCACACCAATAATACACACACTTACACCCAACACTTCACTTTTCATTATAAATGCACACATACAATGACGCTTGCTTAAGAGGCCTACATAGCGTCCACGCTTGCCCACGGGGCCTCAGCGTGTAAAATAGCAACATATTTTCTGTCTACTCAATGCACTAGGATTACACCAAAATGATAAAGTTCATCTGTTCACGTAAAATATCATTTCGAAGACGCTAGCAGTGTTTGATTTCAGAGACCAGATTCATATCCGAAGGATGTTGATCCCTTTGAAGCCGAAAGATGTTGATCCTTTCGAAGACGCTCTCCTTAGCGTGTAAACAATTATTTCCTGTCTACTCAATGATGTACACAAATATGATAAAGTTCATCTGTTCACGGAACCGAAAGATGTATAACCTTTCGAAGATGCCTTTGCATATTATGCAGTGTTTGATTTCAGAGACTACATTCATATCCGAAAGATGTTGATCCTTTCGAAGACGCTCTCATCAGCGTGTATAAAGTGATTATCTTCAAAGTCTTTACACCAAATGTACACAAGTACAATGTTTGTCTTTTTAAAGACTTGGAATATGAGGAACTGTCCGTGTCCGTGCAAACAGTGTTTGCCTGTGGGGCCTTTACACTGTATTATTGTCCGAAAGATGTCGAACCTTTCGAAGACGCCTGCTTACGGGGCTTAGCGTACACACAGTGCTTGCCATAAGGGGCCTCGCACTAAGAAATAATTATATAAATAACGCTTGCTTTCGGAGCCTACGTAGCGTTCACACGTGCCTTCGGGGCCTTAGCGCGCACTAATAACAACGCTTGCTCACGGAGCCTACAAGCGTTCATGCTTGCCTAAGAGCGTACATAGCGTTCACACTTGCCTAAGGGGCCTACATAGCGTTCATGCTTGCCTAAGGGGCGTACATAGCGTTCACGCTTGCCTAAGAGGCGTACATAGCGTTCGAACTTGCCTACGGGGCCTACACAGCATCCAGACGAATATGATTTCCTGTTTACAGAACCGACAGACGTTATACCTGTCGAAGACACCTGCCTGAGGGGCCTTTGTATGTTTACAAAATTATATGACATAACGAAGGAATGCTTGCCTTCGGGGCCCTTACAGCATTCACATTCATTCCTACAACACATTGACATAACAATGGACCTTTGCCTTCGGGGCCTCAATGACGTCCTCACGTGCTTGCTGAAAGAGCCTTGTAGCACTTACAGAACTCAACACCGAATGCTAGCCTTCGGGGCGTTCAAAGCATTCACACAGTGCATGCTTACGGAGCCTAAGCACTAACGCCACACACCATACAGCGTTTGCCTTCGGGGCCAATATAGCGCTTTACAGACTCTACAATTATAGTAAATATCTTATTACATTTAACGACTTCACAGCGTTACCATAGTGCCTGCTTTCGGAGCCTCAGCACAAGGTTCAACCATCTGGAAACGCTTGCCGAAAGGGGCCTTATAGCGTTTGTACAGTGCCTGCTTATGGAGCCTAAGCACTTTTATTTATCCTATTCTGAAATGGGGTTGATCATAACCCTGAACAAAGAACTGGAGCTTGGAGCCGGGTCGAAAAGAGCCGGTTCGAGCGGAGCGGAGCCGGGTCGAGCAGAGCAGATCCGGGTAAAGCAGAGCGCAGCCGGGTAGAGCAGAGCGGGACCAGGCTGAGCTACGCTGGAGTGGACCAGTATCCTTCGGGGACCGAAGGAATGCAGGATGGCCGAACTGTTGGACGAACAAAATCGGTTGCCTAGGACAGCACTAGGCGTACCCCATCCCTAACGTCATCTGACAGTAGAACTGTCATTCACTTCATTCAGAGATAGATTCGCGCGCTCTGGCGCTCTGTGATTGTGATATTAATTTATTCGAGTAAAACTGTGTAATACTATTTAAAATGCGTTTCATTGTTAATACTAGGGATGCTTTATCTCGGTGCCAGCGACTAGGCCGATCATCAAAAGACAAGCCAAGACCTCTTCTAGTCCAGTTCTGCAGGGTCGATGATCGGGATCGTGTGTGGTATGCAAAAACCACTCTGAAGGGCACCGGAGTGACTGTCTCGGAGTTTCTCACAAGAGGTCGACATAACACCTTCCTAGAGGCGCGTAAACGCCTTGGCATTTCCAAATGTTGGACTCGTAGCGGAGTTATTATCATCGCAGCACCGGATGGCAAGCAGCATAGAATTTTTATCGTATGTATGTTATGTTACCCACTTATTCTTTAATATTTTTGTCAAAATTAATTGTATGTTAAACAAAATTCACCAAGGCAAAATGATGTCAATCTGACAGCTGTCAGTTGTCACTTTTTTTTTATAAGCTTTCTTGACCCGGCCTACGTTCGTTCCGTTGCGTTTCGTTCCACACTTCATTATGTTGTTATCGCCTTTGCTTTTTGTGATTGTTATTTTTTATTTATTTTTCCTTTTGCTTATGCTTTTATAAAAACTTATGTGTTTGTTGTTATTCTTACATACTGCTGGCAGGTAGAGGAACGTTCTTTTTAGATTATTAAATAAGTTATTATTTTAGTTTATATAATCATATATATTAGGTATATTATATAATCTATGGACTTGTCGAATAATACAAGTGACCAAAGTGATCATTTCCTCTCCTTCTCATCCACTGAAGATAGCTTCCACTCTACCCCCCTGCCACTTTCCGACTCCCTCGAAGCTACCTTCTCTGATGTTCCCAAAAATTTTAATCTTATTCATATAAATGCCCAGAGTATCCCTTCCCACTTCCCAGACATGCTGACAGCGTTCGACAACCGAAACATTTATGCCGTTCTTGTTTCAGAAACCTGGCTGAACCCATGTCTTCCTTCTACCTCCTATTCACTCCCCGGTTTCCAACTCCTAAATAATGATCACATTAACCGAACCGGCGGCGGGGTAGCAATTTACATCCGGTCCCACATTCCCTGTTCAATTGTTGATGTTTCGCCTCCGTCTTCGTCCTCGGATATCGCTCAGCACCATTTCATTGAACTATCACTTTCTCATACCAAAATTCTTCTCGGTGTCTTCTACAGTCCTTCTCTGAGAGAAGATTACTTTTCCACACTCGAGAAACTGTTAGAGGACCTGACTCCCCTTTACAGTCATACTTTGCTGATGGGAGATTTTATCACATGCTTACTAAAAAATGATTCTCGGTCCCAACGCCTTAGATCAGTCATAGAAGTAGGGTATTATTGGGCATTCTACTTCACTTTGGTTTCAAAATCGCTCACTCCGTTCGCTAAACCAAAAGCGAAGTAGAATTCCCAATACATTTTTGAAAAACCAAATCTGAAGTAGAATTTCCTATGCGTTTGCGTTGATTGGTTTCTCAATTCTCATCACTGTCTGTCCACCCGTTAATTTAAGTGCCTAAGTTGAGGAAAGTAGCAATCGTCGACCGAATGCAATGTTTGGTCAGTGGTTGATGGCACTTTGAAACGACAATTCCAATAGAAATGCGTTTGCGTCGATTAGTTTTCTCAATTCTCTTCACTGTCTGTCCACCCGTTAATTTAAGTGTCTAAGTTGAGAAAAGTATCATTCGTCGACCGAATGCAATGTTCGGTCAGTTGTTGATGGCACTTAGAAACGACAATTCCAATTCAACAAAAGCTGGAGCATAATGGATTTACGTCCCCGGACTGTTGTGACTTCGTTCTCAATTCGATTTCAACTTTACAGTCCGGAGACTACCAGATTTTGGTTCGTGTTTCATTGTTCATTTTTCGTCTTTCTTTGTGCTTTACCTCGTTTAGCGTTTCTTGCCAAACTTGGTGAGAGGAATCTTGCTCTGAAAGTTATAAACCCAGTTGATCACTCCGGGTAAATAATCAATCATCACAGACATCTCAGATAGACACCTTAGACCTTACACCGTTTCAGAGTGGGCCCCTATGCTCCTACTAAGGTTTTTCGGTCTTAGGTGACATCCACTAAATCCATGTTTCAATTTTGTATATATACAAACTCCAAACTAAAACTTTGCCATCGCGATGCAGGTTTGATTATGTCATCTAATTTCATGTTAACGTATCTAGCCAATTTATCTAGACATTAGCGCCGTAAGCATAACACGGGCGCTCGGTGTCTCGCATAACTAGACATTAGACGCGCGGCGTCGTATGTCAATACGAAACGTATGTGTAAACAACGCTGGATACCTCTATATCGTTTACCTAAATAATGTTTTGTTGAAATTAAAATTAAACTTTTTTTTGTTTTCTTAATTCGGTTATATCTAATAGAAAAACAATTTAAAAAGTAGAATAATGTAACACAACACCCAATCATAAGTAAAAAAAGAAATAAAAAAAAAAATACTTGAGGGAGGGTTTGAACTTGGAACCTCCGAATCATCATGAATTATGGTGCATGTAGGTATGTAAGCCTTTCAGCGTTAGAGAATAATAACATACATACCTAATTTATTTATTTACTTTTTAACTTAATATGAATATGATTTGTGAAATCATGTTCCAGCAATACATTAATTGTTGCCCACACTTTAAACTACCACATCAGAAAAAATCCGACCTCCTTTGATTGTATTCACGATCAGAGTTACGCTTCAAAGTTACCTGATTTTCTGAATCACGAATAACTGTAATAGTAATCATTGCGTGTTGAGACTTTATTTTTATAAAATTACTATTAAAACAAGTGAATTTCGTTATGTCTGTTCAAGATCAAGGTATGTAGATTACATTTAAAAGGAAATATTTACCGAACGTATTGTTGCATTGTTTTTATATAGATATAAATCCATATGTACGGCAAATTTATAAAAATCATTTTTTAAAAAACCAGCAACTTGCTTTTGAATGTGAGTAATGTTTGCTATAGTAAAATCCGTCAGGAATCAAATACTGAAGTCAAAAGTAAAAGCGCGTTGCTGGTTTGCGAGATAACCGTAAAAGTTGCTATTTTTTTTGAGTAGGCGTTATGTTTTACATGCATGGATAAGACTTTTTGAGTGTTTACTTCACCTTTCATACAAATTAGAAACTAAATTTTGGCGTATAACGAAAGAGATCAAAACACAGGTTGAAGAGCGCAAAAAATATATTCAGGATGAGTTCAGAAAACGACTTTCTTTAATCATTGATAAGCCAAAACCTGGTTTTGGAAATACTAATACTAGACTTAAATGAACTAAAGCAACCGACCGAATATAATTGTTTATTTTAGGTATTAAAACAATCAAACGCTGTGTTCGTCAATAATGCTAGATTGTATGTATGTTCGAGGCTCATACGAAATAAGTATATTATGTATTATTATGAAAAAAGAAATCAAGGTTCCTGAAAACAAACACAAGTATACTAGGTACCTACTGATTTTCAGACATCATAACAAAATGGTGGAGAGGGATCAATATTGCACTTAAATGGGTATATTGTTTCCGTAACAACAAGCATATTTTTCAAACTTCAAATTACGCATCATATCTATTAAAGGTTCAATACCCATGCTAAAATAATGTGCTGCTGCACTTTTCAAGGGGACAATCACGGACTTTAAGCGAAAATATTAATAGAGTTTAATTATTATTACTATTAAAATTCAAATTCTGACATGCATGTAATCTAATTGTCATCGAGGATTTGTAAATTAAGTATTTCCGTTCGTGCACGGGGAGCATTCGCCATGCGCTCTTAGGCGCGACTGAGCGATCAGAATGCGTCTATTTATAGACCGGTAGACACGGTTGGCGATACTCGCATCTGTGTGATAGATTATACAATTCCAATTTGCTTGAACTCTAACTGTGCAACAAAGTATTACGTAAGTACTTTGATAGAACTGCCTTATCATAGTGCAAGGTTTCAACTTACGGGTGCGATGTTTACATTAAAGTCTGTTACATTGTACGTCGACGCTTAAGGCGAATACATCTTGTTCTATTTATAGAACTGTTAAGGGTAAGCTTAAACACTATTTTTACAGAAAACTTTGTGGCTGTTCAAATGAATCCTGAAACAATTACTTTGGATAAGCCTATTTATATTGGTTTTTCTGTTTTGGAAATATCTAAAAGTCATATGTTTGATTTTCATTACTCCATTATGAAACTTTTTTATAATAAAAAGTTGAAACTTTGCTATACGGATACTGACAGTTTTCTATATTCAATCGAAAGTAAAGATTTTTATAATGATTTAAAGATACATTTCCTACCTTATTTCGATACCAGCAATTATCCATTAAATAACAGTTATGACATTCCAGGTTTAAACAAAAAAGTGCCAGGCCTTTTTAAAGACGAACTAGGTGGAAATCTAATATCTGAGTTTGTAGGTCTAAGGTCAAAGTTATATTGCATTAAAACAGAAAAACAGGAATATAAAAAAGCAAAAGGTGTGCAAAAACAGGTCTTGAACAATGTTCATTTTAAAGATTACTATAGGGTATTAAATGAGAATATTTTTTTACGGAAAAAAAATATTATATTTAAATCTCTTAAACATGAAATATTTACCCAAGAACAGGATAAAGTAGCCTTGTCAGGTAATGACGACAAACGCGTTATATTAAAAAATAAAATTTCAACCTTATCATGGGGTCATTGGAATAGCATATTTTAAGAGTGTTATTTAGTTATTGAAATTATGGTATGTTTTCACTGTGTTTTCTATTATAATAGCGTAATAATATGTAGGTATGATCGGTATATTTAAAAATATTTATAGTTATACGAATTTCTATATACTAGGAGCATACTCTGATGTAATACTGAAAATTTGAGTAGTACCTAACCATGTTAGTAACATAACTCTGTATTTGCCTACGTAAAGAAATATAATATTTCAGAAAAAAAAATACCTAATTACACTGTTTCATATTTATTTTTGTTATTAACAAAATTTCTTATTATTATTTAAAATAAATATACCTATTGCAGTAAATTGACGTTGTTTCATTCTAATATGTCATAATTTTACTTGGTTCATCAAAATTTAAGTAGATCATATTTTACATATTATACCTTTAACACAAAATCATGTCTGAACTTGTTTATTTTATTTCATATTTCTTTATTTGCATATCACATTATTAGACACGTGTTGCTGATTTCACAAACTAAGTAGACCACGCACGAAGGAAAAACGCACTGTGTCAGCTTTTAATTTCGTTCGCTTACAAACTCACACTTACACACTAAAGTGATATATATATATTTACTTAAAGCGCATGAAAATGACACTTGCTTTGATAACACGCTAAAAAAAGTCGTTTCGTTGTACACAACATTTTTTAAAACATGGTAAGTAAGTTATTTTAATACAAATACATTATTTTTCTGGAGAGTGTAGTCCATTACGAGGTAACTTATCGTTTTCTTTTTTCAGAACACCGCAAATGTATCTGCCACCTCACGAGATGGAGAAGAACAGAACCCACCCTCTCCACTGCAAGATGCACAGGATCCGTTAGAAGGATGGTCACAGATATTCCCGACGTTCCCGCCTTGGGCTGAAGAGATAGAAGAGGCGCCTTTTCAATGAAAAATTAAAAAGCCTCGGGCTCGCCAACAAAAGCGTAACAAACAGCGGACGTCCTATCTCCAACATCGTCACCACCAAGATCCAAGAACATCATTCATTATAAAAAATACGTCGAGCTGTCGAAGCAGACGTATAATTAAAATTGAAGTTATTGATTTGGAGAAGCATACCGAGGAGGGATCGGAGGACGTCCTCTCCACACAGTACGTGGTGACGGATCCTATTGATCCAATATTGGATCAAACAGAAGGGCTCATCAACGCCATATCAAAGAAACTGAGCGGTTATAGCTATAATTTTTAAAAAGCTTATAATCTACACGTTTCTTTAAATTAAACTTCTCAGGTGGGCTTATTGCGTGGGATATCTTGTCACGCATACGCCTACAGAGAGACATTTAAATTAAAATTAATTGTAATAAACTGTACGTACTATCTATTTATTTGAAATTTAATAAACAACCTTGATGTTATTTTGGGTTTTATTTACAATTACGTATAAATGTAGGGAATATAAAGGATTTTTAATAAGAAATACACTGTTCTTTTCAAAATACATTTTTATTATAAATCAGAATTTGATACATTATTTTCTACAATCCATTTTCTAACACAAATTACATTTCTTAACGCACAATAGTTGCTATGGTGAAAACAATTATATACTAGAATGTCTTTACAATATATTTTACTTAAAGTGTCTAAATTAGGTATATCCCTAGCGCTTATATCTATCACATTTTCATGGTTACATATTTCTCGCACCCATTTAACTTTTTCTTCTCCCTTTACTATGATTTTATACTTATTTAAATAGGGTTTTATAAGCCTCTTAAATTCCCTTAAGTCAATATAACCCTCGCTCCATCGGAGGCCCCTGTTTTTTTCTATCCACCGTACGCGTTTCTTTTCCTCGACAGTGAGAGCAGAGAATGAACAGGGAGGCTTTACTAAAAAGGTTTGAGTATATTCTTTTGTGCCTATTGCCATTTCTTTTAATATGAAATCATTTTTTTTCATTTTTAAAGCCTTGCAAATCTACAATAATCGTATTGCTATTCATGATAACTTCTTCACAATATTACTTAAAGGCTTGTATTCAAATATGCAATCGTTCAATATCAAACAATATGCAGAAGTCTGGTCGGGTATCTCTGCGTCGGATTCTAGTTCAAGCCGAACATCAACCGTTGAAGATTTTAGAGAATCGTTCTGACGGCTGCAGTCTATTAAGAAAATCGGCGCGGTCTCTTTGAACTCTCTTAAGCCCAACAACGGCTCAGCTCGGCGTCCGTAATAAGACTGTTGAAATCTTGCATATTGTTCATATATTAACGAATATTTGTTTTCAGAAAAACGAATATTTAGGCTCTCGTATGGATAGTAGGTCGAATTCAGGAAAATTCTTACATCACGTATATGACAATGATCGAATTCTGCCATTGACATGGTGGCATTATGTTTACGATTCGTTTGTAAAGCAATCGCAACCATTCGAGGTTTTTCAATTTGTGATGAAGTTTTAACCCTTAGCTGGTTTCGGGGGTCAATAATTACCCCAGGCGCACACATTTTCAAAGATATATTTCCTGTTTAAATACGTATACTCTTGCGCGTCGGTGTAATCTCACTACGTCGCAGGGTGCGGCGGGTGATGGACGCACGTCGCTCTACCATTGCTGGAAGCGGAGGTACGTACACTGTTGTGTTGTGTAACAAGTGCAGTTTTTTTTTGCGCGCGCATGTAACGGTTTTTTTGTTATTTTAGGAAAATATCGTTGCAATAACGGGGTTTCTGAATGAAAACCAAATTTCACATCTTCTGGAAGATGAGGTGTAGCAAGTGCTTACTCTTTATATGTAAAGAGCATACTGCCAAAGCAATCACTTGTACCAAATAATAGAATTTTAGGAGTAGTTTTTAGACTTTTGATTTGCGTTGTCAGTTTTTTATTTATTTTTTATTTTAAAAGAAGTTCCTAATTTTTGTTATTAAGATTATATAAGAAAACTATGAGAAAAAAGAAATTTAAGTTATGTTTACGTTTTTATATAATAAATAGTTCCTAAAGTAACAAGTGCCTAACTAAGTACAAAAAAATTAAAATATTTTAAATAAGTAAAAAAAATGTGATTTATGATTGTAATATACCTTAAAAACTGATTGATCTCTAGATTAAAAGTTGTATTTCTATAAATAAAACAAAAAATTATAAAAAAAATGTTTTTTCATTTTATTTTTTTTATATTTTTTTAGTGGGGTCATGTTTCACCCCCGATACCAATAACGTTACTAATTTTAGCGAAACCAGCTAAGGGTTAATAGACCAAGTATGTTTTCGGGTTTTAGGCATTAATGGATATTCGTACAAATCCCAATTGCGAAGCGCAACTGTTATCGCTCGGTCTCTTTCTAATTGTTTTAACAAATTAATTCTTTCGCGGACTGATACTTTAATATGAGGGACTCGCCATACTATTTTGTCGATTATTATGTCTTGCACAGCTTCGCCCGCATTTAATTTCAAAGCATTGAGATTTGTGTTACTTCTTAAAAGAACTAATTCATATTTACAATTCATAATGATTTTGTCATAATCCTCTGCGAAACCTAATACCTTATTAAGTGGAATAGAGGTAGAAAATACCCCATTATTAGTATTGGATATACCATGAGGGGACCAACCCCAAACATTTGCACATTTAGACTCACTATCATTTAACGATAGATAAGATTTTATTGTGGTTGTAATGCCTGCGTGTTTGACTCTGTCTATTTCGATACCGTTTATTTCATAACGAATGTCTTGAAATAAAAATAATGCGAAATTGTTAACAAAATGCACATTTGATACTCTTTCCTTTTCTTTTGTAGTACCGTTGTGTTTATACACATCGGCTCTGCCCTCTATATACAAACTGCTGAGCGCAGGTAACACGTACAAATCTTGTTGATTAATGGGTATTCGTATTTCATCATTCTTGTTGAAACTTGTTACATATGGCTTGTATGAATGAAATTCAAAACTTTCAATGCTGTTGTCATGAGACGGAGATTGAGCAATATTTAAAATGTTCATTTTAACAATCCAAGTATTTTCAAAAAGGTCTTATTTTGTTTGGTTAGCTGCTTTTTCGTATAAAGTGGTGCTGTTTTATGCAATGTCTTCTTGGAACTGATTTGATTTCGAGAGGTAGTAGGGTTTTTATTGAAATTTAACATTTTTCCTGAAGTGTAAATACAGCTGTACCTCTTCACCGCGTAGGTTAATTTGCTTATTTTCTCCGTCTAACAATCTAATATTGATTGCGGTTATTGAACTTTGATTGACAGGAAAATATATTAAGTTCTTAGGTATTTCTATAATTCGATAACCAGGTGGTACATTTGGCACAAATTCATAAATAATATGACTCGCTTTTCCATTAACAAATGATCCGCTTACAACATCACATTCGATGCGTACTATTGTCGTCGGTAAAATGTTGACAGGATACCGAGACTCGGTTTTTATATTCGCTTTTACCGTTTCAAAGCCAAAACCCAAGATCTTGCCAATCGAATCTGTTTTATCAAAGTAAACATCTTCCGAACAGAAAATACATGTTTTTAAAGTATTGTTATTGGCAGTTAATTTCAATGTAGCATTTTTAATGTTGCACTGAAGATAATCGCAAATATCTTGTAATTCATACGAACCTTCCGGTATTTTTATCACTCCACCATTTCCGTAATAAAATTTATTATTTCTTTCATCTATATTAGGAATAAAGTTGAATGTAGAAAAATACAAAAGACCGCACTCATACTCTCTGTAGGTTGTTGAGAATGTTCGAAGAAACAACACTTACTTTTCGTTTAACTTAAGTTTATTGCGGAAAGACACACACAGTACATTCGTTAAACCATATAGGGCACAGCACAGAAGAAGATAAACGTACAAACAGAAGGATTAACAACGTTCTAATAAACGATTACAAATATTGTCTAATTTGCAAGTGAATAACAAGACGCGCAGCGATAGACTGTTGATGCCTATTTTTGCCGGCGCGTTGGCCGGCCGCTAGAACAAAAGATCATACAGAAAAAACGCATTCCACGCTGCGCGCGGTCCCGATGATGCGTAGACTAACAGATAAGATTTATCCGACTTTTGTTTAAAAGAGGTTATGCTTTCATCTTTATGATCTTATGTATTTATAATGTTTTTATGTTACAAAATGTGTTATTAATGTTTAATATGTATATACGTTTAATTATGTAGTGAATAATAAATATGTATGTATAAGTATATATATGTAAATAGGTGTACTGAGTTTTATTTATTTTAGATTAAGTTTTAGGTTAAGCTACTGTTATGTTTACACATCAATGTTTTAGGTAAGTATGTACATAAGTTATTTTAACGTTAGGTAAAATTACAATAGTAGTGTACGGCTACAATACTCCCCTACCGAGACCGGTTCACGGGCGATAGTAATCAGGAAAATGTACTACTCTTCCGCTTCTAGTCTTTCTTTCAGGTGGCGCGCTGCTGGCGGCTTTTGGTGGAGGTGTTGCTGCTGCGGGTTCTGTCGTCTCAGGTTTGGTTATCTCCGGTTCATCATGGGTAAGTGCCAAATAAGCTGGTTTCAGCCTGTCTACGCTTACAATGCACGATTTACCTTGTACGTCAATTTTTAATGTTTTACCATCTTTAGATTGTTCCAGGACTTTGTATGGACCGGTGTAAGGAGCTTCAAAGGTGCGTTTAGCAGGGCCACGGCGTAAGAAGACATACTCTGCTGTAAAGATATCCTTGGGTAAGTAAAATGTTTTGCTTTTGTGATGTGATGCCGGAGTAGGTGATAATCTCGCCATGTGTTCGCGTAAACGGTTGGTGAAATCTGGCATATTTAAGGACAGGTCACGTGCAGGTGTGAAGAATTCACCTGGTAATCTAAGAGGTTCTCCGTATACTAACTCAGCTGACGAAGTCTTCAAGTCCTCTTTCCACGAGCTGCGTATGCCTAACAATACCAATGGTAATGATTCTGTCCACTGTGGATTGTTATGACAAGTAATCGCTGTCTTCAACTGGCGGTGCATTCTCTCTACCATACCGTTACTTTGAGGGTGATATGCGGTTGTTGGACTGTGCTTGGCTCCTATTAGCTTCATTATTCCATGGAACAGCTGTGACTGGAACTGTTGTCCTCTGTCTGTGGTGATGGTGTGTGGGCAGCCAAAGCGAGCTACCCAGCCGGATACAAAGGCTGCGGCGCAGGTCTCTGCTGTGATGTCTGCTAAGGGATACGCTTCAGGCCATCGCGTAAATCTGTCGACGGCTGTGAGGCAGTACCTGAAACCAGATGAGTATGGCAGAGGGCCGATTAAATCAAGGTGGACATGGGAAAATCGTTGGGTAGGAGTAGGAAAAATGGACAAAGGAGAGGATGAGTGTCGGGTTATCTTACAGCGTTGGCAGTCAATGCATTGCTGTACCCAAGTCCTGCAATCTTTGCGTATACCTGGCCAAACATATTTTTGAGCCACCAAGTTCGCTGTAGCGTTCTTTCCAGGGTGCGATAGTCCATGAATGCTAGAGAATACCTGTTTGCGAAATTTTGGCGTCACATAGGGTCTTGGTGTGATAGTAGTAAAATCGCAATACAATTCTTCGCATGTTTCTAGCTTCTGCAGTTTTAGTGACGAGCCATTTCTTATAAGATCTTGCAGTTCAGGGTCTTGAGCCTGATCTCTAGCAAGCTCTGAATAATTGATAGCAGGACCGATTTCTTCAATCCTTGACAGTGCGTCAGCGACAATGTTATCTCGGCCAGCGATATGTCTTATGTCTGTCGTATATTGGGATATTAGGTCTAGGTATCGAAACTGTCTTGGAGAACAATTGTCGCGTTTGGTCTTGAAGGCGAAGGTAATAGGCTTATGATCCGTAAATATTGCAAAACTTCGCGCTTCCAGCATGTAACGGAAGTATCTAATTCCTTCGTAAATTGCCAACAGTTCACGGTCATATGGACTATACTTTTTCTGTGACGATGATAGTTTGCGAGAAAAGAATCCTAAAGGTGTCCATATATTATTTTCTCTTTGCTGAATTACTGCGCCAATGGCTTCATCAGATGCATCCGTAAACAATGCTAGTTCGGCTTGACTATTGGGGTGTGACAGAAGGGCTGCTTTAGATAAACTTGATTTGCAATCTTGAAAACTTCTAAGTAGTTCTTCAGTCATATTTATTGGAGTAGAAACCTTTCCGGTTTCCGGCTAACGCGTCGTTTAAGGGTCCTTGGATTTCGGCAGCGTGAGGTATGAACCTTCTGTAGTAGTTTAGCATTCCAAGAAATCTTCTCAGTTGTTTGGCTGTCTTTGGTACAGGATAATCTTGGATTGCGACGACTTTCTCCGAGAGTGGGCGAATACCTTCTTTGGAGACATGGTATCCCAGGAAAGTGACTTCTGAAACTCCAAAGACGCATTTTGAAGTATTGATGAGGATCCCATATGACTTTAGTCGGTCGAATAAGACTTTTAGGTGTTGCAGGTTCTCTTCTGGACTTTTAGAAAATACCAGAATGTCGTCTAAATATCCAAATGTGAAATCTAGTCCTTGTAGCACCTCATCTATGAACCTTTGGAAGGTTTGTGCGGCGTTTCGAAGTCCAAAGGTCATATATTCGAATTCGAAGAGGCCGAATGGTGTAGTTATTGCGGTCTTTGGCACGTCCTGTGGATTTACGGGAATTTGATTGTAAGCTTTAATAAGGTCAATTTTTGAAAATACTCTTGACCCAGCTAATTGGTAAGCAAAATCCTGAAGGTGTCTTATAGGGTAACAGTCAGGAATTGTCCTCGCGTTTAAGGCGCGGTAATCTCCGCAGGGACGCCATCCATCATCTTTCTTCTTGGCGAGATGGAGGGGGGAAGACCATGGGCTGTCAGATCTGCGAGCTGTGCCATTGAGGAGCATATCCTCAAATTCTTTTTAGCCACCTTTAAGCGGTCTGGATCCAGGCGTCGCGGTCGAGCTGCTGTAGGAGGTCCTGGAGTAGTGCGAATAAAATGACGCGTCTTGTGCTTTGGTTCCAAAGGTGTTCCTGATGGTCTTGTCAGCTCTGGGTATTGTTTTAGTAGCTCGTGATACGGCGTTTCTCCTTTAACGGCTTTAATGGCTATTGCTTCTTTTGAAGTTTCATTACAATGGAGTGCTGCTACGGAAAGCTCGGTAAGTCCATCAGCAAGGCGGTGGTGTCGGCAGTCGACTAGTAAATTATAGTGACTTAAGAAGTCGACGCCGATGATTGGTTTCGTGACGTCAGCCACTACGAACCGCCATTTGAAATTACGTCGAAGACCAAGATCTAAGTCAAGAGTGATGTATCCGTACGTATTAATCACGGTATTATTAGCTGCATACAATTCATATTCTGATTTGAGTCTTCGATCTTTAGTCGCTGTACGCGGAAACACGCATAAGTCTGACCCCAGTATCGATCAGGTACTTAATCTTAGTTTGCTTATCTGTAATGAAGAGGCGGCCATTACAAGCAAGGCAGTCGTTTGCCGCCACTAGTGGCTGCCTCGTTCGTTTTCCGATTGATTGTACGAACAGGGTCTAGTACAACGAGTTGCTTTTGGGCCGAATCTGTGATGGTACCAACACACTCCGTGCGGTCTTGCTCTGGAACTTGAACGCGATCGCTGGTCTCGTCTTCTAAAATTAGGTCGACTTTCTCTCATTTTTAAGGATGATACTTGCTTAGACAATTGTTCTACTTGCCTTGCTAATGCCTCCATCGCCATTAAGTGATAATCCTGGGATACAGGTGTTACAGACGTCGACGGCATGACTTCTGATATTTGGGCGCTAGGTGCTGCAATCACTTGCACTTTATCAGCCAGTTCTGCTAATTTATCTAAGGGCATATCTGGTTGCGAAGCAATTATTGGTTGTATACTTATTGGAAGTCTGCTACACCAAATAGTTTTAACAAATTCCTCTGGCACAGTAGGACCGGCTAAATGTATTAAATGCCTTAAAAACTGTGAAGGTTTCCTGCTACCTAACTCTTCGTAATCTAGAAGTTGCTTTACGTTTTGCTCCTTTGGCGATGTAAATATTTTGATTAATGCACTTTTGAGGGTATTGTATTTATTTTCCTTCGGCGGTCGAGTAATAATTTTTTCCACCTCGACTGCGTACTGACGCTCTAAATTACAGCTTACGTAATAAAATTTTGTAATATCTGATGTAATTCCGGCAAGCGCAAATTGTCCTTCTATTTGTGAAAACCACAGTACTGGTCGATCTGGCCAAAAAGGAGGTATCTTAATGCCAATTTTGAAAATCTCCTTATTATTTGTGAGGTCTGAACCGGGTACATCACTATTTTGCTCTTCATGCGGCGTTACAAAGTCTTGCGCATTAAACAATATATTTGTAGGTGTTTTCGGAACGGTTTTATCATCGGTACCTGTTGCCATGATGTTCGACGAGCCTTGTCTCCTCTTCGTGAAGGTGCTTTTCGTTCAGCGTCGGGTCACCAATGTAGGTTGTTGAGAATGTTCGAAGAAACAACACTTACTTTTCGTTTAACTTAAGTTTATTGCGGAAAGACACACACAGTACATTCGTTAAACCATATAGGGCACAGCACAGAAGAAGATAAACGTACAAACAGAAGGATTAACAACGTTCTAATAAACGATTACAAATATTGTCTAATTTGCAAGTGAATAACAAGACGCGCAGCGATAGACTGTTGATGCCTATTTTTGCCGGCGCGTTGGCCGGCCGCTAGAACAAAAGATCATACAGAAAAAAACGCATTCCACGCTGCGCGCGGTCCCGATGATGCGTAGACTAACAGATAAGATTTATCCGACTTTTGTTTAAAAGAGGTTATGCTTTCATCTTTATGATCTTATGTATTTATAATGTTTTTATGTTACAAAATGTGTTATTAATGTTTAATATGTATATACGTTTAATTATGTAGTGAATAATAAATATGTATGTATAAGTATATATATGTAAATAGGTGTACTGAGTTTTATTTATTTTAGATTAAGTTTTAGGTTAAGCTACTGTTATGTTTACACATCAATGTTTTAGGTAAGTATGTACATAAGTTATTTTAACGTTAGGTAAAATTACAATAGTAGTGTACGGCTACACTCTCCACTTAATTCTAATGTAGGAGAGTAATTTGTTATTGAAGAAGCGTTTTTGCCCGTTATAGACACAGTGAAAGACATGATTATACTGATATAGATTATGTACTTTATTCATTACTAGCGGCCGCCCGCGACTTCGTCCGCGTGGAAAAGTAACTTTTTACCCCCTTTTAACCCCTTACAACCCCCTTAATATTATTATGTTGATAGCCTATAGCCTTCCTCGATTAATGGACTATCCAACAAAAAAAGAATTATTCAAATCGCACCAGTAGTTTCGGAGATTAGCGCGTTCAAACAAACAAACAAACAAACAAACAAACAAACAAACTCTTCAGCTTTATTATATTAGTATAGATTATATTAGTATAGATTTAAATGATTTTTCCAATATTTTTTTAAAAAATTTAAACAGAGATGACCACAATTTGTACAATCAAACTTTTGATATCGTTCAATATTATAATTAATTGTCATGTTTTTTAAATAATTTCTTAATTCTAATGGAGGCTTTAAGTCGCCAAAGCTATCAAAGTATTCGCAATAATCATTTTGTTTGACGTAGGCTACCCAGTGCGTTCCCGGATTATGAGAGGTATCCAAGTTTAGTACTGCACATTCCATTCTTCTAGGTTTCAATGGAAGTGTATTTCTCATAAATACTCCGCGGAAATATGGAATATCAGTAGCATGCTCTAATATATCGAAATCTGTTAGTGCACGCCTAGGCAGCCTTTTAACTAGTTTTTTGAAGGATTCAAATATAACCCTGCGCCCTTTTTATAAGGTTTGATGTACAATCCTTTGCCAACCGCCACCGCTTCCATCATCCTGTTATGACGTTCAGACTCTTGAAGACTTTTCTGAGCTGCTTTAGAGTCGTTCACTGCTTTTGCTATGCCAGCTGCTCCACCTGCCAAGGAACCCAAAGCCGATAACCCCGCAAAGATCGGGATTAAAGGTAGCAGTCCACCGCATTTTGGTAGAGGAATACAGCGCGGTAAGCGAGTGTCATTTTTATTCTTAAATATTCTTTTGGCTGCGGCGTATGCACTTTTAATAGCTGTATAACTGCATGTGGATTTTAACTTTTTAAGTTGAGATTTAATTTTTTTCACAGCTGACATGAATGAACGGGTACCGGCACCAGCCTTCAGTTTTGCTTTCATAGCATTCTTTACTATCCATGATGCTACTTTTTCACCCTTCTTAGCATCTTTAGCGTTTAATCGTTTCTTAGCCATATTCAAAAGTATCATATCAGCCTCACGTCGAACGTTTAAATCGTTATCGTTGTAAGCGATGTCGTGGAACATACAAGCTTTATCCAACTTATTTATACCTCTATCACCTCTTTTCAAACGTTTTTGTAGGTTTGTTCCGGGACCACAATATTGATAACCAGGTAAATGAAGCTCGAATGGTAAATGGTTTATTAAGATGTCTATAATACCACTTCCCTCCTTCATTGATATGTTTAGAATGAATAGATTTGGTTTAAAAGTACATTTATATTACAAAACTATCTCATTTTTGTTTATCCAAATGTTCTCTTCATTGCTGAGACCTAACCATTTCACAAAATATTTATCTCCTTTTCTTCTTATAATCTTTTCGATGAGGTAAATATCTGGATATTTAGTTTTTTGTAATTCATACTCATAAAAAGTCCCCAATATAACCTGTTTATGCTTATCTTCCAAATTATAAGTTGGTGGATTCGTATTATTCACTTTTGTTACTACAAATATTTCTGTGGACCAGTTCGGAGTATAACCTTTGTAAAAGTCTCCTTTAAATTTACTAATACGTACATGATTACCTACTTGAAACTTAGGTTTTAAGTGTTTTTGATTTCTGTACGCTTTGCTAATATTACGCAATACAACTATTTCATTTGTCTTATTAACATCAATAGGTTTAAATTTAGTTATGCGATGAGTAGTGCTGTTATAGTTATCTATCACAGTATTTAGTAATTGACCCAGCCATCGATAGCAACCATATAAACTGAAAAGTTTAAAGATGTGTGATTTTAACGTGCGTATGACTCGCTCTACTATAGAAGCTTTTTTAACGGAGTAAGTAGAATAATGGTTTACATTATATTTTGTTAACAGTTGACCGAAAATATCATTATAAAACTCTTTGCCTAAATCTGTTTGCAAATGTTTAGGTTTTCTAGATGAATTTTTAAAAATCTGTTGCATTGCGCGAAAAACACATTTCTTTTCTTAGATTTTAAAGGACTTGCCCATACAAACTTTGACAAAGTGTCTATCACTACTAATATATACTTGTGTCCTTTATTAAAATGGGAATATTTTTGTAAATCTATGAGGTCAGCTTGCCATAGATCATCAATTCCTTTTATAACTGTGCATCTACGCGGAAAATTTCTTCTGGCTGCTTTGTGAAGTTCATCAATTATGTCCTTTTTGCTCATTTTTGTTTATTTTTACATGAATCAAATTGTCTATTTCCGACCTTGAGTAAAATGATTTATTCAAATGTTCTGTTGTAAAGGTTTCCAAGTTCTTCAAATGAAATTTAACTTCGAGCTTCACTTTTTCAATTTCATTTCTTAATTCTTGAATGGTTTTGTCTAAATAAGCTTTATTTACTGCTTCGTCGTCTTCGATTGGATATGATAACCCTTTTAATTTAGAAGATTTTAAATCGTAGTGACCGGTATCTGATTTTACCAATGCTTCATTGAAGTTTCCAATATTATATTCTGTCAATCGTAAACATTTATGGACATGGTGACCAAACTTGTCTATATTCATTGCTGTCTTGATGGGATGACTACGGAAAGAATACTGCCCAATTTTCCTGGTTTCTTCTTTATATGTTCTACATTTATGATACCAGCTTCATGCAGTTCCGAAATGATCGCAATTATTTCATTATTTACACCAGTGTTTCCTGCTTCCCATGATGCAAATAGTAACTTCAATCGTTCGACTAACTCGTTTGGATCATTCCAGTAAACTAAATCAGTGTTTGATTTTACTGTCTTTAAAAGTGAAATACCTTTACCTTGAGGAATACTTTCTACACTTGTAGTTAGATTTCGAGAGAATTTGAACAAAGGCTTAATTACATTCATATATTTAAATCCTTTGCTGCTGTTAATTGGTTTGGATGATTCATAATTACGTCGATGAGCATTGGTTTCTATAAGAAGTAACTTGTAATTTTGTAAATCATCATATGATACTACATCTAAATTTGGTTTCTTTTTGAATAAAAGTTCTTTTAAGCCAACAGTTTTTTTAACAGTTAGTGTCCCTATTTTAAGAATGCTGCCGTCGTCATGAACACGTGTTTTGCCTAGTAATAGTTTACCTCGTTCATTTCTGATTCCAAACGGAACATCTGTCATTACTTCAGACGATGTTGACCATGAAAGTGATTGATTTTTAAGACTTGGCGATGACTGTAGAGATTTAAATGATCCCTCGCTTACATTGTGGTCTTCAGACGGTGATACAACAAGGGTTTTATTGTAATCGTTGTATTGTTCTTGTACATCGTCTTCATCTTCTTCACTAATAGATTCATTGTAATCTTCATCAGAGGCAAATAATGATTGGTTCTCATCTTCGATTGACTGATTATTGTCATTCTTAAACTTTTTCATCACTGGCTCAAAGTACTCATCTTCCTTATCTCGTCGTGCGTCTTGTTTTTTATTGGTCAATAATGTAAGTGGATCAACAATAGGTTTGAAGATTGTTTCTAATGTTTTATTATTTGTATTTTCAACATCTTTTATCATCGCAACTTTTTTTTTAACAGCTGCTGCTGATTTTACAATTTGTTCTTTAAGATTTTTCTCCATTTCAAAGTATTCCGCTCAGGTTCAAATCATGAATAGGAGTGGCTGATAAATAACACAACCGTCTTTATGTATGTTCGTCTATCACTATGAATGTATCGAACGTCGATCGGTAACATCCGTTATTTTTATCACAATCCTTATTAATAACAAGATAGCTAAATGGTTTATTCCAAACAGTAGAGCACATCTTACGAAATTGGGACCATGACATATCAGCCCCAACATGTTCCTCATATACATGCTTCAAGTTAACGTCATCTTGCTTAAATAGAATAACAAGATTTGAATTGTCTCTTACAAGTTGTTTTGGAACTCTTGTGTAAGTTTGATTGATATAGAAACAATCAATATTTTTATGGCGTCCCATGGCGAAATAATCTCTAATGTTGTTTTGATTCTCACAAGCAACGTCGTCAAAAATTATGATCGAATCGGGTAAAGCATCATGTGGACTCAAAATTTCGCCATTGTGATTGTATTTGTTAAATGATGTTCCAGGAACCATGTCCAAAACTTTTTCAAGATATAAATATTTAGGTTGATACAAAGATTTTGAATACACATAAAGTTTACAAAATCTTGGACCATTTTTATGTAATAATAAACTTATCACTAAATTGGTTTTTCCACTATTAGACGGACCACAAACTATACAACGTATTGTATTAGGTAACAAATTTCCGTGTCGTTTTGGCTCATCAGATGATGCAGGACAGATGCATTCTAATTTAAGCGATTCTTTTTGTTTGACGAACTTCATTATTTTGTATATAACGTGTCTGCAGCGGTGTATTAGTCACAATAGAATGACGGTAAGTTCCAACGTAACCATATTTTTAAATCAACACTTATCTATCCGTTTTGGGCTAATTACGTGCCTAAGTGGCACTGAAATTAACGAATAGACAGATAGTGATGAGAATTGAGAAACCAATTGACGCAATGCTACTTCACATTTGGTTTTTCAAAAATGTATTGGGAATTCTACTTCGCTTTTGGTTAAGCGAACGGAGTGAGCGATTTTGAAACCAAAAGTGAAGTAGAATGCCCAATAATACCCTACTCATAGACTCTAATAATTTAAACATTCTTCCCCTTGACGCCACTCACAATTTTTCTAACTGCACACCCTCTTTATTAGATCTTGCCATTGTATCCTCCACCGACCATGTGGCTAAGCATGGTCAATGCCCTGCTGACGCTTTTTCTTATCATGATTAATTATTGTATCTTTCTGTTTGTGCAAGGAACGCCATCTATCGCATACGTCGGGTGACATTATGTCTTGAATCAATTATCAAGCTTACTAAGGGAGGCTTGCAGTTCCGCGAGCAGCCGCGGGCCGCGGCGCACAGTGTTGCGGCCCCATAGTAAGACGCGGACAATATTATTTACGCCATGGCCTTACTATCTATTGTTGGAAATACATATAAAATAATTATACTTCTAATAATAATAAACTTTTTTGAGTGTAAATAGTTGTTTTATTTGAAATACCTACTTACTGTGAAAAGAAAGTCAAATTATTCTTTAAGCGGCCGCCCGCGACTTCGTCCGCGTGGAAAAGTAGCTTTTCACCCCCCTTTTAACCCCTTACAACCCCCTTTTCGCAATAAAAAGTAGCCTATGTTCTTTCTCAGGGTCTAGATCATCTGTATACCAAATTTCATTTAAATCCGTTCAGTAGTTTTGGCGTGAAAGAGTAACAGACAGACAGACAGACAGACAGACAGACAGACAGACAGAGTTACTTTCGCATTTATAATATTAGTTAGGATTTGCATAGGCTTGTACACAGCACTTACAAATCGTCATACATAAAGAAAATATTTAAAACTATTTAAAGATAATGTATATGATTTAAATGAAATTAAATATATAATATCTTGATACATAAGATATACCAAAAAAATAAATAGACATAATGCGATTCTACCACCGGTATCGGAAAGTTGATTCTGACGAGAGGATCCGGCAAGAAACTCGCCAATTACTCTTTTTAATCGCCAAAATGTTTATTACAATGTTTTCCTCATACCATCTCCTACAGTACAATACTCAAGATGAAGAAAAATGTTAAAAGCTAAGAATGAGGTAAACCAGAGCAGAAATCAAAAAATAATAATCAAACCATCTGAAAACGTACGGACACCCACATCATTACTCTGTCAAATTTCCTCAGTTGATATTGAACCAAACACGTTTGACATAAAGGTGAGGTTCGATTGAAGAAATTTGACAGATTGTAGTAACCTGATGTGCGGCTGTCTGTACATATTTACATTGTTTTTAATATTATTATTCTAGTAAGTTTCTGATTTGTGTTCAATACAAAAATTAAAAAAAAATTACAGCGAAATCAAACAAGATCTTATAAATTGACCTGATTCCGTTGTACTAATTTAATAGACACCAACTAATTATTATTAGCATTAAGTTCTGTAATGTGTTGTGTAATAAAGAGTATCTATACTATACTAATCCGATTCCTCATAACTCGGTAAGCTTATATCGTCCAAATCCTTTTCTTGACGCACCTTTCTTATGATATTTAGTATGTTGACATAGGTGACTGACCGCTTATTTTCAGGAACTCGATCTAATTCAAAAGCAACGAGTCTGGCAAACTCTTTGTTTCTCGGATCACTGGGTTCTTCTTGATGAAATTTTAGCTCAGCTATATTAGACACATCGCACTTTAGTTGGTACTTATCAAACACACTTAATTCTATTGTATAAATTTGAATCTAATAAATCGGCAGCAAACACCTGTGTTTCCTTGGTTGCACATTTTTTCGTTGGAACACCTTTATGTGACTTAGTTATTGATGATTTTCTTTTCTTTTCGCCAGAACCATAGCTCAATAAACTTGGAGAAGATGGACCTTCTGTATCTTTAGAACGAGACATAACGTATTATTTGAATAAATTATTTTCAAAACAATTTAAATAATAACAAAATGTTTAAGATATAAAATTATCGTCAGTGTCAAAAAATATTTTAAATACCGTCGGATATTTACATTTTAATAAAAATCAATCTACCGCCATAGTTGAAAGAAAAATGATATTGAAATAAGGTTGCCAGAACAAAAAAAAACATGAATAAATTTTTTTTACAAATAAGGCTTTTGATTTAACATGTTCACCAACGACAAAGTAATTTAATATACATGATGGAATGAAAAGTAATAAAATTATACAATATCTTATACATAAACACTATTCGTACTGAAGCACTTGTGTTGCAAATGTTAGAGTACACAGGTATTACAAATATAATGTTTTTAAGTTAAGTTAATGTCTAAGTGTCTAACTGACACCTTGTTTTCCCAAAGTGGGAATAGAAACCACAACTTTTGGTGCACGAGACAGTGTGAATACCAAAATGTGACAGACATTACCAAGAAGATACTAAAAGATTAATCACTTGATTCGTTTTCGCTACTATCTCTTTCGCTACTACATCTTTCGCTGGATACATCTTCTACACTTATTTCTGGTATACTTATGGGCAAAAGCATATCCCTTACTTCAACAGGTAACACTTTACTATTTTTTACGGGTCGTTTTCGGAGGCTGGAGATGAATGGATCAGATGTAACCAACAGCCTATTAAAAACATCTCTGATTGTCATTTCTCGGGAACACTTTCTTGAGTAATGTTCACGGTAACGCTTAACATCCTTATTCCTGGCTTTTTGGGCTTCCTCTGACAACAGGCCGATAGGTAGCAGGGCATGTGAAATAACTATTGCCGAATGAATTAAAATTTTATGGACGCTCGTGGGCATATAATACCACGGGTATAGTTTAATAAAGAGTACAGCAGTTTTTAAACAATAAATGTTAAATTTGTCGGTATCTATATCAAGGCCACAAGAAAGTGTCGTAAGAATGATGTGAAAGCGATGAATCAAATTTTTATTTACTTTTGTTATAGCAGCAGATATATCCGAATTATCGAAAAATCGTCGAGCAGTATTCCCGTCATTAGAATTACCATAGCCAGGTTTAGGACGATCGACTATTAGACCTAACTTGCTGTTGAATTCTTGCTGAATTCGTTTTTTATTTTCCTCAACTACACACTTGTCTTCAAGTTTTGTAACTCGCCATTTACATACTGGTAGCTTATAACTAACGTGCAGCAAACATTCAAACATTCTGATCCAGCCGTGAAGGATTGATAGACCAAAACGAAGACATTCGTTATCGACTGATGCCTGACGCGATACTGCTATCGAATTAAATTGGCTGGATGTCAATTTACAAATGTAACACCTCTGAGTTGAAGTAGTACCACTCACTGCATTGCATATTTTACCATCTGTCATCGCAAAATGAAATTCATGCGAAATTGCTAATGATTTGGTACCAACTTCAATGGAAGTAGGTCTTAAATTACTAATTTCTTCTTCTACTCGATACATTTCACGCTTTGTTCTTTCGGTGGATTCATGCTCATATTGGATATGTATTGGCCGGCATAACCTTGGAGATGATGCTCGATCATTTTGCCACACTATGACATCTTTTTTACTACCTGTAGATGTATCTTCGCCAACTAATCTTATAGGAACTAAACAAGTCACAATCATACTTGAATCTTTCGCCAAATCATCTACAAATCTTTGTTTGTACTCCGTAAACCCTGATGTTCCATCAATTCCCCATTTTGTATGTAATTTCAAATTCATTATATTTTTTACCGATAGCAACACTTCATTGCAAACTTGTACGAGGCGGGTACAAGTATGATCTATTAAATTCTGTAAACATACTTGAACGTGTTTTTCTGACGACGAAATTGCACATTCATCAGGATAACATAACTTTTTAACTTTTTCTGTAAGATGGAAATCTACTCTTTGCGGCCTGCCTAATGATGTTATATTGGTTAACAGATAGTTGTGCATCCAATAATACACAAAGTGCCTTTTCTGGAGTTAAACAAGTATTATCGTCACTATCAAGAGACGATATACATGATTTGAGTTTCATGGATGGAGAAGTTTCAATTTTATTTAAGGTTTTTGCTTTATCGCTTTGCCCCTCTTTACGATAAGTCATTGCTGCAGCAAAAGATAATTCACTGCCACTTGCAACTTCACCCAAGTAAGAAACTTTTCTGCGTTTAGACCTCTCAGACACCATATCAAACGAAGAAGACGGACGACCTGGTCCAGAATGTACAGTAACACTGTAAAACAAAAATGACTCTTTTTCGTTTAGCCATTCTGAGTGCCTTGTATAAAATAAATCTTTTCTTCTTCCAGCACCTATGTATTTTGAATTAATTTTGTTAAAAATCCCCGATACCTTATTTCGCATATTAGTTACTTCTTTTGGAGGACAGTTAGTCTTCGAAATTATGAAATCTTGTAAATTATGTCTTTTTTTATCAAAATGCTTAACAGGATCTTCGACGATCATGTCTGCTAGTTCGCGGCGCGTAAATTCAACCACTGGACCTATACGAAAAAATAACTGTTCGGGTAGTGTGTGGTAGCAAAAATTGTTTTCACAAATTGAAAATACATTAATCAAAGATAATTATTGCATAGTTTTCATCGCGGAAAGTAACGGAAAGTATAAACTTATAAAACCTTTGTTTATTTTTTTTTCGACATTTTTACGTAACTAGTTTTAAGTTTTATACCTCTGTTTTGTGTGCAATAAAAAGCATATTCATTCATTCATTTTACGTACTACCTTTACAACCCTTTTTTTTTTTTTGGTGACGATGGTGAAATGCTGCCTTATGCACACCCGGCCGCTGGGAGGCGACCGGGTAGTGTGGGGCTCTCCTCTGGGTTGGGCCTCTGCTAACCAGAGGCCGTCCAGGGGCATACCCACTAAAACCCCAACGACTTATCCCGGCAAGTCCAGGCTCGGGGTGAGGCACGGGGAAAACGGACGAACCTTGCCACCGCGAACTCACCCATGGACTGCGAGGCTCGCCAGTGCGGCCCCACTCCACTCCTCCGAGGCTGCGTCAGACACAACCCCCAGGGCCTCTCCCACGACCCTCCTGACGCACCCTCCCGATTAGGCACCCACACTGCTGGCTGCAGTGCAGGCACCGTCGAGAGGGTGACTGCGGGGACCCTTCCCCACCCATACGCTACTGGATGCAGCACAGAACGGGTTGGGGAAACAAACCCCGCAGCTTCAAGACGAAGCTGCCCGAGCTACCAACTCCGCTGGATGCGGAGCCAGGAAAACGGGCAACACCGACCTGCCGCCGCAATTCGCTGGCTGCGACCTTGCAGCGCAGGTCTCCACATCAGGGGCTTTTGCCCACTGCGCCCGGAGGCGCTCCACTCATGAGGGGGGGCTGACGTCAAAGCGCCCCGCCGGAAAAACCGCCGCGCAACCCGCGCGGGCGGAGCCGGACACAGCCCCCAAGGTCCGAGGACCAGTGTGCGTCCGTCGGCCGTCGGGTAGCAATCCACCGCAGTGAGATTACTACCCGCCGTTGCCCGGGGAACACCGGACCCCACGGTAACCGTTTCTGACTGATACCAGCCGCGGCTGGAATCAAGACAGAACTGATTACCAGCGGGGCCGCTCGTGGAGGTCGACGCACCTTAGCTCCCCTACCTTTACAACCCTATATTAATAAAATTAAGTTCAATTTCAAGAAAACATTTTATATTTCTAAAGGGCCATACCTTGAACTCTAGAATCCATGTTAGTGGTTTTTCAAATAATTGTAACTACGCACACAATAACTACTTAAGTAATGTTTAGTTTTAGTCCCGCGTGAACCTTGTTATCGACGTCGTACTTTGACAAGTATTGAATATTGACGAGGTATATATTGACGAGGTATATATTGTAGTTTAACGCGCGTTGATTATTTTTCAATTACCCTTAAGTTGAGAAATTTGGTTTTTGTCCGCCCGCCGCAACACCGTGCGGCGCTGGGGTGCATCGACCAGTGGATGAGATGCGCGGGAGCCGCGATCCGTCACTTCACATCTCGACAGCGCCCAGACTAGTTATTAATTCGTATACGTATTGTTAAATTATTCAGATTTTGTAAACGTCAAAAATAAACGTTTGTAGTATCATTAATAAAAATTCTTCATTGCATCAACCCTCAAGAACCACCCTGAAGGATAGGCAAGATATCAGCCACAAGGGTCAGGCCAGATCACAAACAAAATTGGACCTTCTTCGCCGCATCAGCTCAAGACCAGCATAAGAGGTTTGACCGATCGTTCCTTTTTTCCCTCCTTTCCAAGTGATTTGTGCTAATATCGTGTTTTTCTTAATTCTAGAAAGTGCTCAATTATTAGTGCGTGGCTTGCATCTACCCTCGCGTTCTTCGCTCCTACTTCTGGAAGCTATTTATTTTATGTGATAGGTAGCAGGCGAGCAGGCGGATCACCTGATGGTAAGCAATTGCCGCCGCCCATGGACACTTGCAACACCAGTGGAGTTACAAGTGCGCTGCCAACCTTTTATCCCCTTCCCCCCCGAGTGGGCCTCCAGTACCCTCACTCACTCGGCGAAACACAGCACAGGGGCTGCTTCACGCCGGTTTTCTGCTTCGAGCTTCGAGAAGAACTGTGAGTACCCGATTCTCAGTCACCCACACACACACACACACAATACACACAATGACTAAAAAGAGGCATTCATTAGTAGATTTAAAAAAAAGGGGTGTAGTCAAGTGCAAACTAACTAATTTCGTTAAATATTTGAATGAGTTAGAATTACCTTTGAAACAACAGAATTGCAAATAGAAGAATTAAGGTCACGTTTTCTTAAGGCAGAAACTTTGTTGGAGCAGTTCTCAGATATTCAGGATGAAATAGACATTAACATTGTTGATCATTTAGCACTCTGAGAACAGCAGGAGAGAGAAGCATTTGAGAATCAATATTATGCCGCTGTTGCCAAATGTAAATGTAAATTAAATAGATTTTCTTCAAAGCAGGGTAAATCTTGTTCGCAAAGTAGCATCAAATTACCTACGATTTCACTACCCTCTTTCGATGGTTCATATGATCTCTGGCTGGAGTTCCGCGATATTTATCTGTCTCTGATTCATAATTCTAAAGATATTGACAATATTCAAAAATTTCATTACCTACGTTCTAATATAAATAAATTGATTGATTGATTGGTTCGTAATAAATAAATTGAGACAACATCACATACATTGTCCTGGTCCCAAACTAAGGTTTTCCCTTGTACTATGGAAACTAGAAACAACGAAGGAACTACAAACACCCAGACCCAAGTCAAATATCTGTTTCATCAACAAACATTTGTCTTGATCGTTAGAGTTTTCATCTAATAATTACCTAACTGCTTGGGAACTATTAGAAAACAGGTTCAATAACAACCGTTTGCTTGTCCATAATCATGTTAAGGCTTTATTTTCCGCACAGTCTATCAATAAGGAGTCGGCTCCACACATCAGGAAACTTCTTGATACAATTCTAAAAAACATTCGTTCGCTCAAGTCTTTAGGTGAACCGACCGATTCATGGGATACTTTAATAATTTATATTATAGTTTCCAAACTCGATTCCGCTACTGAACGCGAATGGGAAGTGTATAAGAGTACCCTCAATAGTTCGACAAAAAGTGAAAAAATATGTTTGGCCGATTTAACTAAATTTCTTAAGGACAGAGCTGACGTGTTAGAAACTATTAACGTAACTCATAGTCACAATAAGCCTAGTTTGGAGTCCAAAAGACAGTCGCTGTCGAGTAACGCATTGTCGAAGTCACATAGTCATGTTGCAGGCGTATCGCAAACTTATTCAAATTCACAAAGGGCTGCCAACCCAAAGCGATTTCGCCCATGTCAAAAAAATCAAAAATCAAAATAGTCAAAATAGTCAAAATAGTATTTAATAGGGTAGTTGACTAATATCGATGTAGTAAAAAATATTGATACTTTACCAAAATATTGGTAAATAAGAACCAATAGCCTAAATTTTCAGTTAAATAATTCTTTCAACAATGTTTCTTTAATAGAGGGGTCTTTTGATTAAACACATAAAAAAAAATAGTCAAGTACCCTATTTCAGTAACAAACTTATCATATAAATGATTGGAGCCCCCTTTAAAGCTACTGAGCTTGTGTCAGGCGGCTCCGCTCTGGGGGACTAAGGTGCATCGACCTCCCCGAGTGGCCCTTTCGGTAGTATTTTTGCCTCTGTGGTGGGGGCTGCTACCGAAGGGGTCCGGTGTCCCCCGGGCAACGTTGGATGCACACATCCGGCGGACCGACCCCGACGCTGCGGACCGCGCTCAGCGCATACCGCTCCGGGGTCCTTTGTTGTCGCGCCGAGGGCTGGAGGACCGACCTGGGGACTTGTCGACTGTAGCGTAGTAGGGCCATTCCGGTCCCGACGTGGTGGGTCGACAACCAGGTCACCCTTGGTCCCGGCCTTTTGGTGGTGGCCCTGTCGGGCCCCACCCGGTGTGGCGCCACCCTTAGGGTATGCCGTCACATACCCTTCTCGGGTGTGCGCCCCCCCCCGCCTTTATGGTGGGGGCTCGTGTTGGCCGGTCCTCGCTGTGTCTCGCAGCCAGCGTGATGCGGCTTGGACTGGCCGCCCCCCGCTTTCCCCGTCCCGACATCCGTCTCCGCAACCCAGCGGAGATGTTCGAAGGGCGGGTTTCGGGGTTCTGGAGTAAAGCTGTGGGTTTCCTCTCCTCTCTCTGCCCTGCAGCCAGCAGGGTGCGGCATTGTTGAGGGGGGCCTGCAGTCACCCCTGACGGAGTGCTGGCGTTGCAACCCAGCAGCGTCGGCACTTCCAGAAGGGGCGAGTGTTGGGCCATGGGAGTGGCCCTGGGCCCTGTTTTGTCAGGGCCGTTGTGTGTTGAGGCCGTGCTGGCGAGCCTCTCGCCCTTCGAGGGTGGGCAGCGAACAAGGCTACGTGCCCGTTATCGTCGCCCGCCCCACAACGGGCGTTGCAGGAACTGCCCCAGGGAGTTTTAGTGAGTAGGCCCCCGGGCGGCCCCCGGGGGAGAGCCCCACACTACCCGGTCGTCTCCCAGCGGCCGGGCGTGCATAAGGCGGCGCCGACGACCGGCGCCTTCTGAGTCGGCGGCATTTCTCCCTGGGAGAACAAAAAAAAAAAAAAAAAGGCGGCTCCGCTCTTCGTTCTCTTTAACTTATTACAAATTTCTTATGCTATTTGAGAACGTGTTTGTGTGTGTGTTTGTGTGTATGTATGTGTGTGTGTTTGTGTGTTTGTATGTGTGCTTGTGTGTGTGTGTGTGTGTGTGTGTGTGTGTGTGTGTGTTTATGTATGTATGTGTGTGTGTGTATACGTGAGTGCATGTGTGTGCGTGCTTGCGTGTCTATGTATGTGGTGTATCGAAACATACTCGAGCAAGAGTTATACTAGGTTTTCCTTTATGTCATTGTTTAAAGAGTGCCAACCAGCAGCACCTCAACTTCATCATAATCCTTAGTGTCTAGCCATGTACGTATGATATTTTTACACTCTGCGTATGATTTGCAACATAAACCTAATTCTTTATTAATTTTGTTGTATAAAACTACTGAACGCTTGTAAAACTGCCTATCCGCAAATACAGTATTTGTTTTTGGTATACTCACAACATTCTTTTTCCTCCTACCTTTATATTCATCAGGCGTATAAGTCAAGGTTTTGTGTACCCTTAGCACCGTATTAGCTATGTATAACTTCCTTACAGAGGAAAGTTTACACAACTGGTACAGTTGCTTAGTAGGAAATCTTCTCTTTTTAAAATACATAATTTTAATTAAGTTGCGTTGTGCTCGCTCAATATCAATAAATTTAGTTTTAACAGCCCCGCCCCATATAGTAATACAGTAGGTCAAGATGGATTGAGCTAGAGACACATAGATTTCCTTAAGAAAATCTCGCGTCTCAGCAATGGGAGCCCTTGGCAGTACATGTCTCAGTGATTTAAAGATCCATACAAGCTTCCTAACTCTCTGCCCAACGTGTTCAATTTGAGGGCTCCATGAAAGCCGCTGATCCAGGAGAACCCCCAAATATTTTATTTGCGTAACCTTTTTTATTACGGGGCAACTACAATCAAAGTGTTGTTCTGTCGTGAGGTGGTTGTGTATTTTTAATTCGTAATTTTCACTGGGTTGTGTGTTATTATAAATACTAAAACATACAAAATTTGATTTTTCAGTATTCAATGTTAGAAAATTATACTCCAACCATTTCCCTACCCTCTCCAGACCTCTCTCAGCAACGCCCCTGATACCATCCCAGGAGCTACCAGAAAAAACAATCGCAGTGTCGTCGGCGTACGAAAATGTTGTTGCGTTGTCTATATACATATTGCACAGGTCATTAATATAAATTAAGAATAACGTTGGACCGAGGACACTGCCCTATATATATCCCCACTTATATGGTTATCCAGTTTGACATTTTGTGTTCTCTGAGATAGGTAGCTTCGAAAGAGATTAAGTGGTGTACCTCTTATGCCGACCCTTTCTAGTTTGTGTAGAAGGATGGGAAAAGAGACAGTGACAAAAGCTTTTTTTAAGTCCAGGAAGACTGCTAGGCATTTTTTGTGCCTATCCAATTGTTCAGCTACCAGCGTAGTAAATGCAGACACCACGTCCTCAGTCGATCGCCCTTCACGAAAGCCAAATTGGGAGGATGATAGTATGTCGTATTGGTTCAAAAAATTGAGGAGCCTTGCATTCAGTAGCTTTTCTAGTATTTTGGAGATTGCTGGGAGTACCGAGATAGGTCTGTAGTTATTGACACTCTCTCTGTCCCCACCCTTGAACACAGGAGTTATAATTGATCGTTTGAGCGCTGCTGGGAAAATGCCTTTATCAAAACATTGATTAGCCAAATGCGTTACAATAGGAACCACTATAGATTTAGCCAATTTAACCCTTAATTCGACAAGATTTTTTTTTAATTAAATTTGTCAATTAGTTACTAGATTTTGGTTTTAGCTTGTCAAGGATCCTGGGAAAAATATCTGAAAAAATCTACCTATTTCAGTTACCCTGAAAACCTATGTCCATTATACTGGACGTTGCCAAGTTTATAAGAATTAGATGAATTCCAACTATGTGCAGTATACTTCCCGTTGTCGAAAGAATAGAATATAAGAAACAAAGGATTCCGTAGAATAATATTTATTTTTTTAGATAATTTGTCTCACAATTATATAACCAAAGTTGATCTAGGAACTATAAAGTAGAAAAAACACGTCTTGACATTATTTTATATAAAATTTTCATAAAAAAACGACATTTAGCTTATTCAAAAATATGAGACTATAATCAATTCTGAAGTATATTAAACATAGTGGTCTAAAGATCATCAGCATCATTTCAGCCAATAGACGTAATAGTTCTCCTGACAGATCGGTCCCGTCGGTCCGGTTGAGGGGGCCTGCCACGGCTACGACTTTCCTAATATTCAATGTTCTCTGTGGCTACGACTTCCTGAAGCGGCCTCCACTCTAGGATCTTTCCGCCCCAAAGCCGTCTATTCTCCCCCCAATGTGGCCTGTCCATTGCCACTTGAGCCACGCAACTCATAAGGCTATGTCTGCGAACTTAGATCTCCTGCAGGTCTCATCATTTCTGACACGCAAGGAGATTTCAAGCATGGCCCCCTTCATTGCCCTCTGAGTGACTGGAGCCTTCATAAGTGACTGGAGTGACACTTCGCCCAGCAGCCAGCAGGGTGTGGATTTGTGGAAAATTCTGTAGGAACTCTTGCCCTAGACGCCCTCATCGCATTCCAGTGATGTGGACACCGCCCGGTGAGGGCTTTATCGGAGGGTAGTAGGAGCTGCCCGAGGGGTTTTTTTTAGCTCCGGACGTTTGGAGTAAAGGCCGTGTTGGTGTGCGTCGCTGTCCATGAGTGGGACGCAGCACTAGGGTGCGTCTTATGAGCCCGTGTCCCGCTCCATAGCCCTGGATAAGCCAGGAACAGCCCCAAGTGTTTTAGATTGAGAGGCCAATTGACCGGCTCAGATAACTGAGTCCTGTCCTGGGAGAGCCCAACCGGCGCCGGCTGGGAGACCGACGGGTTAGAATTGATTCAATGTCACTTAGGAAGACAATTACACGTTAGGAAGACAACTCTTCAGATACTTGCACAACAATTTCTTCCTCACTCTCAGGTTCAGTACATCAGACCCATTATCTATAGCAGAGGGAGCATTTTTAGGCAACATTAATGCTACTAAGCGCTGTTTTCTGAACTTGAAGCTCTATAATATTAATTTAAGCTTACATTAATTATTATTTTATGTGCGGATCCCTAAAATTACTCGATTATCCGATTGACTATTACTTTGGCAAGGGGAAGAATACTGGACATAGTATTGAGTAGTGTGTTTACTAGTTATTCGGCAACGGGAAGTATACTGGACATGCAAGTTGTAGACATCGTAAAAACTAAACAAAACTTAGTAAGACAATCGAAATATTATACATAGCTTTTCGGATATGTAATCTTTTGTTTTTAATAATAATACAAGAAAATAAGTTGTGAAACAATGAATAAAATGCAAATTACCGAGAGCCCGCGTAGCTCGTCCTTCCCTCTTGACGTCTCGCTGGTGATAACTCGTGTACCATCAATGTAAAAGCATTGCCAATTTTTCACAGTGTAGGTGGATACTTAGGGATTAAATTACACACCTAATGTTTTAAATTCATGGTCAAATTTTTTATGTATTTATTTTTTCGTTCAATGGGAAGTATACTGGACGTCGTCGAATTAAGGGTTAAGAAAAGAGGTTGGAATGTTGTCCCATCCAGGGGCACTGTTTGATTTTAAGTTCATTAGTATACGGTTTACTTCATCATCATCTTTAGGTAATAAGACTAATGAGTTTGGTTGACAAGGTAAATTTTTGAGATAATCCGAAGATTTAAGTGGATCCGGTTGTATTTTTTGAGCCAAGTGTCTGCCAATGTTCACAAAACACTCATTAACAAAATCTGCAGCTTGTGTAGGAGAGGACTTAATATTTAATAATTCAGGATTAGCACTATTTGATTTATTTGTGTAAGTAATATGTTTAATGTTTTTCCAGAGCAGCATAGAATTTTTTTACCGAATTTGCCAGTAGTTCCTTTTCATAGTTTCGTTTAAGTTTTCTTAATAAATTATTGCAAAAATTTCTGTATCTTATATATGTTATTTTTATAAGCTCATTGAAAGGATTACGTTTTGATTGCATTTGCAACTCATTACGGTTTCTTATACAGCGAAGCAGGCCTGAGGTGATCCATGGCTTAATGATGCGTTTTCTTTTTGGTATAGAAGTTATTATTGTATTTTCCTTTATAGTCATTGTTAAAGCGTGTATCAAGCCATTTATCACCACATCCGGGTCCTCACAGTGTAAAAGTTTCGACAAATTTTTATTTTTTAATTGTGTTAAGGCCTCTTCGTAATTTATCTTAATTTTAGTTTTGTTTACAATTGGCTGGAATTTAACTTTTGAGAGAAACATGAGAATTGTATAATGGTCAGTAGTAGACGTAGGTAACACAGCTATAGTAGCCATGGTTTTAATTTTGTTAATTTTTATCATGAAATGATCTAAGCAGTTTTTTTCTCTGGTCGATATGGTGTGACCTGCTAGCACACCATGCATAGCTAAGGTATCTAAGTAGTCCCGTGGCTGTTTTCGGGCCAGCTATCGGGCGCGTCCCCCGGGTGGCGGATAGGGGAACGCCCCCCCAGATATGGGGGGGTACCGGCTGCGGCCGGCGCGGACCAAATCCGAACACACCGTAACCTCCTCATTGAGAGGAGGCCGGGGGCCCGCTCATTGAGAGTGGGTCGCGAGGAAGACAACCTCTCTAAAAAATCACTGGCGTTGGCTTCCGCTGCCTAGTCGCTTCTGAGCGACAGTGGTGTGGCTCGAAAGAGCCGCCCAGCGCGGCGGGGAATCCTGTATGACTGGCCCCCGTCGGGCAACCTGCGCACACTTTTTTGGCTTCGGTCATGTTTCGCGGGCAATACAAGTGTGCGTAGGGGGCTTGCCTTCATTGGCCGGCCCGAGTGGAGACAACCACGCTAAAAAACCGGAAAGGACCGGCGTTGGGGCGCCCTTCGGGGCCTCGCGCGGCGTCGGTCGCCCTTTGGGTGGTTGGAACGTACTTCAACCCGCTAGCGGCCAACTCAGGGGATTTCCCGCCCCCCTGTAGTAGTAGGGTTACCGGGGCATCACGCTTCTGTTCCGGTGGACCCACTTTGCGTTGTTTCTCGTGGGAATCATATGGATATTGATAACTGCAAACCTACAAAAACTACGACTTCGGATTTTTCTAACGACTTTTTGGCATGTGTAACGGACTCTGATTCTGCTCGCGGATTGGATTCTGGTGTTTTGGCGGTGGAGGTGGCGGCCCCGATGGTCGGCGCCTCTGCCGATGACTCGGCTGTTCGCAACATCCATGATGTTGCACGGGACTTAGATCTCTCGGAGAGTGATGTGGAGATCGAATCGACTTCCACGTCGAAAACTAGGAAAGTGCTGCCTCGTAAGGCGAAGAAAAGTGCAGTGGCGCCTTCGGGCAGCAAGTTTTTCTGTGGTGGTGTATTCGCGGCCGACAGTGAGTCGGACGCCGATACCCTGAAAGGCTCGGAGGCAGAGTCTTTCATAAGTGTGGACTCCGGCGACCGGGAGAAATACCTGAAGAAGTCCTCCAGGAAACGCGCCGCCGGCAAGAAGTCGCAGGAGTCGTCGGACTCCTGCGGCTCTACTGTGAGTACGGCCTCTACGGCCAAGCGCGGCCGCGGTCGCCCGACTACCACTGGCCAATACGTGGGATTGGCTGAGGCCAAGTCGAAGGCGGCCAAGGCCCTCAGAGAGAAAAACGCGGCGGACTTTGAGGCCCACATACTGGAGAACGAGAAGAAGATCCGCAGTGCTAGGGCCAAATCTGGGTATGGCGTTTCCCCATTTTTGGATTATGCCAATTTGTCCGTGGCGGATCTCGTCGCCACAGCCCAGACAGACGCGGAGGAGATAATCTCCGTCGCGTTAAAGTCGGGGAATTTGAAGGGTCCTATGCAGGGGGCGCTAAAGAACCATGCATGCTCGTTCTTAGCGCTCCTATCGGAGATGTCGAAACGCACCACCTCGGAGGAGACATTAGCGCTTCAGGCGACTGTTAAGCGTCTCTCCGAGGAGCTGGTGGCGCTGCGAGAGGAGCTGGTCACGCTCCGTGCGGAACGTGCAGTTGCCTCTGTGTCTGCCCCAGCAAAAGGGGCTTCAAAGAAAGTGTCGGCGAGTCAAGCTCCACCCTACGTCGATAAGGACCTCATTGCACAGATGGAGGTCCGCATGGAGGAGTTACTGACTCGTAAACTCCAGGAGGAGCGGTTTTACGTGAGTGCCCGATTCGAGGGCATTCAAAACCGTCTCCTCCCCGAGGAGCGTCTCCGTCCGCCTCTCGCGGCAGACAAGAAGAAGGTGGTCAAGGAAATGAAAAGTGTCGCCCCGGATGTGTCGCTTCCTCCCCCTCCTCCTCCGCCGCCCAAGGGAAAGGGCAAGGGAGTGGGGAAGAAGACAAAAGCCCCGGAGGTGGTTCCGTCCACCTCCAAAGCCCCCGTTTTGTCGTCGGTCCCCATGGACCAGGATGTTCTCCTCCCATCGACGACTCCAGCCAACAATGACGGCTGGAACAAAGTCGTTGGGAGGAAGGCCAAAAACAAGGCCAAGAAAGCAGCGGCTGCGCAGGTTTCTGAGCCTGTTGTGGGTCCCCAAAAGAAGGGAAGTGCTGGGAAGAAGAAGGAGTCGTCTTCGGCAACCTCGGCAGCTACCAAAAAGGCTGCTCCCAAGAAGTCTGCTTCTAAGAAGAAGCTGGTCTCCCCCAAAACAGCGGTGGTGGTGGTCACCTTGACCAAAGATGCCGCTGACAAGGGGGAGACGTATGAGACGATCCTCAAAAGGGCGCGAGGGTCCCTGGACGCGGAGGCACTGGAGGCGGCCAAAGCCAAATGCAGGCAGACCCTGACTGGGGCTCGTCTTTTTGAGTTCCCGGGGGCTGCCAGCGTCGAGCGAGCGGACGCCTTCGCTGAAAAGGTCCGTCAGGCCATATCTGACGTGGCCAAAGTAGTGCGGCCTGTCAAGACCACCTCCCTCCTCATAAGTGACTTGGACGACTCAGTGTCCAAGGAGGAGGTGGTCTCTAAGGTGGCCTCTGTTGGGGGATGTCCCCCAGAGAGTGTTAAGGCCGGTAACATCCGTCCGGGCCGCGGTGGGATGGGCGCACTTCGCTTAGAGTGCCCCGTCACCGCAGCCAAGGTGATTTTGGGCAGTGGCCGCCTTCTTATAGGGTGGAGCTCCGTATCGGTTCGGGCGCTGGAGGATCGCCCGTTCCGGTGCTTTAAGTGCTACGGCACGGGGCACACCAGCGCCTTCTGCCCTTCCGCAGCGAGCAGACGGGAGCTCTGCTTCCGCTGCGGTCAAGAGGGCCATAAGGCGTCCGCATGTGGCGCTAAAAAGCCCAATTGCCCGGTCTGTGCCGAAGCTGGCAAGCCAGCCGGACACAGCATGGGGGGGAAGAACTGCAATCCCCCCCCAAAGAAGGGAAAGCGACCGGCCCCATCCAAGGCCACTGTCGCAGTTGCCGCTGCCACTCCAGCGGCAGGAGACGGCGCGATGTCTGAATGATGGATAGAGTCAGACATCGCGCCATCCTGCAGGGAAACTTAAATCACTGCCGTTCGGCCCAGGACCTATGGATGCAGGTCTTGGCCGAATGGCAGGTCGATTTGAGCATCATCGCCGAACCGTATCACATCAACGATACGTGGTTCGGCGACAGTGATGGTGTCGTCGCCGTATTTTCTCGGCCGTTTTCGGACTCCTCTCCTCTCTCACTTTTGGAGAGAGGGTCCGGTTATGTCGCTGTGGCCTGGGGGTCGATCGCCGTCGTTGGGACGTATTTCTCGCCGAGTCGTCCTCTCAGGGAGTTTGAGATTTTTCTCAACTCCCTGAACTCGGTGTTGGGACGATTGGCTCCCAGGCAGGTCCTGCTGGCAGGCGACCTGAATGCCAAATCGGTGGCATGGGGTAACCCTGCCACCGACGTTCGGGGTCGCCTGCTTCAGCAGTGGACTGTTGGTCGTGGGCTGTGCCTCCTCAATAGAGGTACAGTTCACAAGTGTGTGCGGCAACATGGGGGGTCCGTGGTGGACGTTTCATTCGCCACCGCGGCCCTTGCGTCGCGAATAGAGAATTGGCGGGTGGATACCACAGAGGCCCTGTCGGATCATCGCTATTTGCGGTACGATATCCGGGTTCAGGGACTGTTTGGTCTAGAGAGGGCTGTCCAACGAGCGTCCCCTTTTAACAGGTGGGCGCTCTCCAAGTTAGATAGGGATATGGCCAAGGAAGGGGCCTTTTTACAAGACTGGCTCAGTCCAGCCCTTGGTGAGAACGTTGAAGAGGCCGCCTCCCAAATGCGAGAATCCCTGACCGAGGTGTGCGATTTTTGTATGCCTCGGTCCCGTCGCCCCGACCCCCGTCACGCCATTTACTGGTGGACGGAGGAGATCGCGGGGCTCCGGGCAGCGTGTTTTGCTGCCCGGAGGGCGTATACCAACTCGAGACGCCGACGGAACAGGGATCTCGCAAATGAGGCCGCCTTTATGAGGCCTTAGTTGAGGCTAGGAGGGCCACTAAGGCCGCCATCGGAGTGGCGAAGGATCGGGCCAGGCAGGAGATGCTGGAGGGTCTGGATCGGGATCCGTGGGGGAGGCCATACAAGGCGGCGCGTAGTCAGTTGCGCCCCATTGGCCCTCCCCTAACCGAGACCCTCCAGCCGGAGCTCCTGGAGGATGTAGTCGCCGGCTTGTTTCCAGCACGCGACTTGGCTTTTTCTCCCCCGATGATGGCTCCGCCTCCGGGGGATTCCGTGTCCGATGGGGTCTCTCCCCCCATCACGACCGAAGAGTTTGGTGCCGCGGAGATTGTCCTCCGCGGCAAGAAAACGGCGCCGGGCCCTGATGGGGTCCCGGCGAAAGTCCTCGCTCTCGCGATAAGCGAGATGGAGCCGCGGTTTCGGGGCCTGTTCGACCGCTGTCTCGCGGTCGGCAGGTTCCCCCAAATCTGGAAGAGGGGGCAGCTCTGCCTCCTCAAAAAACATGAGGTCGGGAAAACTTTTGAGAGAGTAGTGTCTTCCCGACTCATCGAGCACCTGCGGCAGGTGGGCGACCTCTCTGAGGCGCAGTTTGGCTTTCGGTCAGGGCGGTCGACGATCGACGCCCTGACCCGTCTCCGTCAGTTGACGAGTGAGGCCGCGAGTGCGGGGGAGGGAGTCATAGCCGTGTCGTTCGACATAAAGAACGCGTTTAACTCCCTCCCCCATGCAGTGATCCTGGAGGCTCTTCGGTACTTCCGTGTACCTCAATACCTCCAGGATCTTCTGCGGAATTACTTAGAGGACCGCGAGGTCCTCTATGTCAATAAGGACGGGGCTCTGAGGAGCCATCAAGTGGAGTCCGGCGTTCCACAGGGGTCCGTTTTGGGCCCCCTATTGTGGAACGTCGGATATGATTGGGTCCTGCGAGGACGCCTTCTCCCGGGCATGAGTGTCATCTGTTATGCAGATGACACTCTTGTCACGGCCCGGGGAAGGTCGTTCGAAGAGGCGGCGATCAGGGCGTCTGCGGGGGGTGACCTGGTGGCCAAGAGGATCAAGCTCCTGGGCCTAGAGGTTGCCCTCCAGAAAACGGAGGCAATTTACTTTGTGCCTCCGCGCCGTCGTTTTCCCCCCAACGCTTCCATCGTCGTTGGGGGTTGTCGGGTCGAAGTGAAGCCCGAGATGAAATATCTCGGGCTTATGTTGGATGCGCGGTGGCATTTTGGCCCCCACTTTCGGTGGATGCTGCCGCGCCTCCTCAAGGCGGCCGATTCGTTCGGCTGGTTGTTGCCCAACTTGGGCGGCCCGAGTGCCAAATGCCGGCGACTTTACGCCGGCATTCTCAAGTCAATGGCGCTGTACGGCGCCCCCATATGGGCGGAGAGTCTGACGAGAAGGGAGAATATCTCCCTTCTCCGTGCCCCGCAACGGGCAATCGCACAACGGGTCGCCAGAGCCTACCGTACAGTAGGCTTCTCGGCGGCCTGTGCCCTTGCGGGTACTCCCCCATGGGAGGAGGAGGCCGGTGTCTTGGCTGCCGTCTATGAGTGGACGGCGGCCAGGAAAGAAAGTGGAGAGCCCTACTGCCCCATAGAGAGGGAGGCAGTCAGGAAGGAGGCCCAGAGGGAACTGGTCTCGAGGTGGACGCAGTCCCTCGAAAGTGCACAGTTTGGTCGGAGGACCGTGGAGGCACTCGCTCCGGTCCTCGACCAGTGGCTAGAGAGAGGGCACGGTTTCCTCTCATATCGGATGGTGCAGGTGATTACGGGCCATGGGTGTTTTGGCTCGTACCTGCACCGCATCCAACGAGAGGAGACCGCTGCCTGCCACGAGTGCGGGGCCCCCGAAGACACGGCGCAGCACACGCTCGCCGAGTGTCGTGCCTGGGGCCCCCAGCGCGAGGCGCTAGAGCGCGTAGTCGGGAGCGATCTCGCTCTCCCGGCAGTTATACGCGCTATGCTCGCGTCGGAGCAGGCTTTTACAGCCTTTGCCTCCTTCTGCGAGGACGTGATGTCGCAGAAGGAGGACGCTGAGCGCTTGCGAGAGCAAGACCCGCGCGCTGATGCGCGGCGGAGGGCACGGAGGGGGGGGAGACGCCGAACAGTTGCGCGGCATCTCCCTCAACTTCGGCGAGGAGGCCAGTCGGCAGCCGGTGCGGGGGCACCGGTGTCGGCATTGCACAGGCCTCCTCCACAGCCCGGTAGGGACGGTTCGGTGCTCCCGGCCGCCCCCATCACTCCCCCCACACCATCGGGGGGGAGTAGTGTCGGGCCCGCGCTGTAAGCGGGCTCACGCCAGGGGAGGGACGCGAAGGGAGGCTTGTCAGCCAGATTCTCGTATCCCCTCCCCACTCTGGCGTAGACGGGAGCACCCCTGGAGTTTTAGTCGGTAGGCCCCCGCGTGTCAGGCGGGGGAGAGCCCGACATAACCCGTCCGCCCCCCGGCGGCGGGTATGCGTAAGGCATTTCTCCAGGGTGACCAAAAAAAAAAAAAGGTATCTAAGTAGTGCAATCTATTCTTACGTTCTAATGGAGGTTCTTCAGTTTTTAATGAGATATTAATATTGATGTCTCCTGTTATTATAATGTTTTATTTGATTCATGGATACTGTCTAAGTGTGCACCCAACGAGTTTACAAAATTTTCCGCATTTGTATTAGAAGGAGATCTATAAATACATAAAACTTTATTGTTCAGAATATCAAGTTCAAGACAAGATGCTTCAGTAAGTCTAATTTCTTTTATTTTATGTTTTAATGTGTCCTTCACGTATACCACTACCCCATCGTTTTGATTTAGCCTATGTTTGGTATAATACATGTTGTAATTAGGTATAGTAGGTAAAATTTTTTCATTATCGATCCTGCATTCAGTCAGGACTATGACATCTACTGCGAAGCTAAAGCAGGATAGTGTAACCAAGAAATCATCAAAGTTTCGATATATGCTTCTTATATTCTGTGAAACTACAGTAAAATCATTATTTTTCACCTGTACGTTGTTTTTGAGTTTCAAAGGTTCGCACTGGAATGAGCGAGCTATTTCTAAATTGTCTACATGATTTATAGTCTGTACTGTGTTATCCATTATCTAGAGATAAGTTTGGTAAGCGAGTCATATTAAACACGGTGTATTGTTTAAGTAATTCATAACAAAAACATAGGAGTATAAAACATTTTTTCTTAGAATCAGTTTTATGTATTATGTATATGTGTTGAGGTCTCAGTAGTATGCAATGAGGCAATAGGGGTATATTAGAGTGTGTAGATGGATAAGTGAAAAGTGGACTAGTAATGTTACGAGTGTGAGTATGTGTGGGCTGTGTGTGTTTTATGGAGTCTTGTGAGGTTGTTTGATTTTGTATGTGGTAGTGTGTGTTATTTTGGCATGTGTTGGTACATAGTGTATATAAGGTGTAAATGCAAATAATAATATATTTTTTAAACGACAAATTGGAGACATCTAACAAAAGAAATAACTAAGATAAAAAATACAACAAGGTAGTCATTTTTTTAAGAGTAAATTATGTACCTGATTTTCACTATTAATTAATATGACAGGCGATTGTTCATCTTTCCGAACAAATACTCTCCCATATGATACCCAACAGAATTTGTAGCCCTTTGATTGTTTTAGATCGCGGGCCAAAAAGTATAGCCTGGCACCATTAGGTGTGAGATGCTCGGATAGGAAAACCGGAGTGTCTTCACTAGTTTTAAATCCCAGGTGTTTAGCAGAAAATTTTGTCTTATTTTTAATGTTGAAAGATTTTGCCATCCTTAGTAGGTCATTTCTTAGAAGAACCGAAGTAGTCTCGACTATTACTGGTGTGTTCTTCTGTGCAGGATTTTTTGGACGCACCCTGTAAATGTCCTTTATTTCACTTTTGTTTACCTTGCAGTCCACAGTTTCGGAGAGGTGAACGACCATGTTAACCAGGTCTTGCTTAGTCTCGTTTTAAATTTTCTTTACACGTTCAAAATTCTGTTTACGCGTTGTTATTTGTTGTTCCTCCAGTTTATTTTCCAAAAATAGGATGTATTCTCGATCCTCTTTAACCTGAGTCTCTAGTGAAGATATTTTCTGCTTCGACTCCTCATTTTGAGACTTGAGATATTCAACGGTGGCCTCAATGTTACGAGTAGATTGTTGTATTTCTTTAAGAGTTGCGTTTAGATTGTTAATTTCTGCGTTTTGAGTAGTCGCATAATACGTCAACATTTTACGCATTTCCTCCTTGAAATCATGTAGCTGATCGCTTGCTAAGGTCACACCTTGAGACGGGGAATCCACCATTGGTTTTCTTTGTGTTACGAAGTTTGGGGGGGTTGACTTGTCATCAGGTTCCGAGTAGTTTCCAACAGACATATTAAATTCCATGCAGCAGCTAGTTGCTGGTTTGGAGCATGTAAAAAGTGTAATTTAAAACATAATAGCCTAATTCACAAAGACAATGAAAGCGTCGACGCTGGTGCATCAATATCTTCAGCGGGCGCATACGGCAATCAGCCACTTCATCAAAATCACAACTCAAATAATTCGCAATCATTACATTCTGCAATCCTAACTACTAATTCGCTTCATAATAATGTCAATGACAATCAGCTGGAACATTCAATTCTAGAACCAGTACTGTTGTCGACAGCCCTAGTTGAAATTGCAGATAAATACAACAACTTTCATACAGCTAAAGTTTTACTCGATAGCGGAAGTCAACATTGCATAATTTCAAAGGATTTCTATAATACACTCGGCATTCCATTAATACAGTCCACTGTCAAAGTCACTGGTGTAGGCAGCACAGTCACGCAGTCTACACACACCTGTGAGATTCAATTAAAGTCTAAGACTAGTGCATACGCGACGCGCTTTAATTGCCTAGTACTCCCACGCATCACAGCCCAATCGATATATTCCGAATTCGCACACAATAATATTCCAATTCCAAATCACATACAACTAGCTGATCCTAATTTCTTTTCGCCTGTAGAAATAGATTTGTTAATCGGAGCAAACAAATTTTGGGAATTGTTAAATGACGGTCTTATTCGTTTGCCAAATGGTCCATTCTTACAAAACACAAAACTCGGATGGATCATTTCAGGCGCATTATATAATAATAACTTGCGCATTAATCAAGTTCAATGTATTTTCATGCAATCTATTGATACACAATTAAAACAATTCTGGGAATTGGAAGAGATCCCTCAAAGCCATAAGATCACCCAAGAAGAAATCGCATGCGAAAATCTCTTCGCTAGCTCGACCTTACGCGACAATACGGGTCGGTTTTCCGTGCGCATCCCTATGAAGGAGTCACCTGAGGTATTAGGCGATACGTTTACGCTAGCAGAGAACCGGTTCCTTGCGCTTGAACGCAAACTACAACGAAGCGCTCTGGAATATAGAAAATTGTATTGCGATTTTATGTCTGAGTATTTAGGCCTGGGGCACATGAGTCGCATAGATAATTATACGTCACCTTATTATTTTCTACCACATCATGGTGTTTTCAGAGAACACAGTACTTCAACTCGTTTAAGGGTAGTCTATGACGCGAGCTCAAAGTCTAGTTCTGGACTATCATTTAATGACATCCAAGAACTTGGTCCAACGTTACAAAATGACATATTCTCAATTCTTTTACGATTTCGTCAACATACATACATTGCATGTGCCGATGTCGAGAAAATGTATCGACAAATTTTAATTCAACCTGACCAAAGAAATCTCCAATTAATACTTTGGCGAGAGAATCCTTCCGACGATCTCGGAATATATCAATTAAATACCGTTACGTATGGTACCGCGTCTGCGCCCTACCTTAGCATTCGATGCCTAAAGCAACTTGCAGCGGAATGCGGGGATGACGTCATCGCGCGCGTTATCAATGAGGATTTTTACGTAGACGATTTAATTACCGGGCACGACGACAAGGATACCTTAATAGATATTTGTGATAAAACTTCGCGCGCTTTAGAATCGGGTTGTTTTCCATTGAGAAAATGGATATTTAATTTTGAATGTTCTCAATCTGAATCACAATTATTTAAACAATTAGGACTTGGGGATAATTGACAGACCAAGACACTTGGATTAGGATACTTAACTAACTCGGACGAGTTGTTTTTCACATCAAAATGTGACTCAAATATAAATAATGTCACTAAACGAACTATTTTATCGGTAATATCTCAAATTTTCGATCCGTTGGGCTTATTGGCACCTATTATTATTACAGTCAAAATGAACTTAAGAAACTTGTGATTTTGTAAGTTAGGGTGGGACGATCCTTTACCTAACTCAATTTATTTATCATAGCAAAATTTTGTATACAGTCTTAAATATTTAAATGAATTACGAATTCCGCGTCACATTAAAAATAAAAATATATATCACATTGAGTTGCACATATTCACAGATGCGTCACAAGACGCCTATGGAGCGTGTGCGTACATGCGTAGTGTTAGCTATTAGCGAGTCGAGCGATCCCATAATCACGGTGAAGTTGTTGTGTGCGAAATCCAAGGTTGCGCCAGTGAAGCCGGTCAGTATACCAAGGTTGGAACTGTGCGGAGCGCTTGTAGGTGCGCGTCTTTACAAAAAAATAATAGATTCGCTTCGACTAAATTTTAATAATATTTATTTCTGGACTGATTCCACTATTGTCATAGGATGGCTCAAAATGTCTCCTGATAACTTAAAAACATTCGTTCAAAATCGCGTAGCAGAAATAAACGAATTAACCGATAACTCAAAGTGGTCGCACGTCGCCGGTAAGTCAAACCCGGCTGATTTGTTATCGCGCGGTACACGAATTGAGGAATTGAACTCATCAGATTTGTGGTGGCACGGGCCTTCTTTTTTAAGTGAACCGGAAATAGTCTCAGATAATATCGATCATTATAAGCAATGTGAGGATTTGCCAGAGATAAAATCCAAGGAAATCATTAACTATGTTAAGTCAATCGACCTCGGAACAGTTTCCGTTCGATCGATTTTCATGTTTTAATCGTATGCAGCGGGTTACTGCATTTATGTTACGGTTCATACATAACTCACGCACAAAAATAACCGAGCGTAACTCGGGCCCATTGACAGTCGAGGAAATAAATAAAGCTAGTACAGTCTTGACGAGAATTGTGCAACAACAATCCTTTCCTGATATTTATTTTTCATTAAAAACAAATAAATCAAATTCTATTCCGAAATGTATATCAGGCCTTAACATTTTTATGGATGAGAATAGCATAATTAGAGTGGGAGGGAGATTAAAAAATTCTGTTCAATTCTTAATAAAAAACATCCTATTTTATTATGTGCCAAGCATTTATTTACTCGTCTTTTATTTTCATTTCAACATAAATTTTTATTACACGCTGGACCCCAGTTGCTACTGTACACCATCAGGGACACGTGGTGGCCACTGCGGGGTCGCGATTTAGCCAGGAAGACTACACGCTTGCGTTAAATGTGTACGTCTGAAAGCTAAACCCTTTCAGATGCAAATGGGTAATTTACCACAAGAAAGAATAGAAGAAAGTTATCCATTTATGCGTTGTGGTGTAGATTATGCAGGGCCAGTTTTCATTTTAAACCGAAAGACCGGGGCGAAATTGGAAAAGGCTTATATTTGTTTATTTATTTGTTTTGCAACCAAGGCCATACATTTAGAATTGGTAACAGATTTAACTACAAAAGCATACATATCGGCCTTAAATCGCTTTATCTCTCGCAGGGGAAAACCTTTAGTAATTTATTCTGATAATGGGAAAACATTTGTAGGGGTTTTAAAAGACTTTTCACAAATATTAAATAATTGGAACGACATTTCAGATTACACTACAAATAACAACATACAATTTAAATTCATTCCACCATACACACCTCAATGGGGGGGGACTATGGGAACGGGGAATCGGGTCCTGCAAATTTATTATGCGTTGCGTTATAGGAAATGCTAATTTTACTTATGAGGAGTTGAGCACGGCATTAGCACAAATTGAAGCCATCCTCAATGCCCGACACATGAATCCTATGTCCACAGATCCAAATGAATGAATGAATGAAACATTTATTTCGACACACAAAACAATACAGACAGTAACAAAACAATAATTCGAACAACATCATAACACAATACAAAAGCTGGGACAACATACAAAAGGAATAATCGTGTGCCGAAAGAGGCGCCCGCTCAGCATAATGCCGTGCCGTAACAATTTTGCTATGCCACGACGCTGGTTTTCAGCGGGTGACCCTTGTGTTACGAGTCTGTCTTGAACTTAGACAGAGAAAATAGAAAAATATAACATAAGAACAAAAATTTAAGATAAGCTCAAGACAGACACGCAGCACTGGGGTAGCATACCAATAAACATACGAAAATACAAAATACGGAGAAGAAACAAAACAAAAATTAATTAAAATACAAAAACAGTAAAGAAAAAAGAAAGAAGATAAGAAGAACCACTAATATTATATAATATATAAAAACAAAAAATTGTTACCTAATAAAAATTAAATTATTTTTTAAAACCAACTTACTTACCAACTTCCTAAAAACTACTAAAAATTAAAAATTAAATTATTTTTTAAAAACAGCGATCGACTATATCGATCGACTGACAAATAGTTCCTCTTGCTCATTTGATTGTCTGTAGCAGGAAGGTAGCGGCCATGTTTTAAGAAAAAAAAAGAAAAGAAGAAAAAAAAGCAAAATTTATGTTGTGTCAACTGGGTGTGGCAGCAGGTGACGTGGCGATGGTGATTAATTATCATTTTATGTTGCACGGTTACCTACTATAAATAAAATAGTACATTAAATGTATCGTGTTGAGAAATGTGAGAGGTAATGTGTTTGGTGACCAGCGACAAGATATAAGGTGAAGGAAGACAGGCTATATATAAGACGGGCCGCTGAGCCGCAGTCACGGAGTATGAGTGGCGTGTACTAACAAGATAATCGGTCAGGTTCATCGCGAATTGCTATTTTGGTAAGCATCATCCTCGCCGCTATTTCTTAAATTAAATTAAACAATGCGCTCAATTTTCATTTAGTGCGATGGGATTTTCTCTGACTTTCAGGACGCGTCAGCACCGTGGAGATGTAGGTACCTACCTAATGATGATAATACCAACCTTAAGTCATAACAATGAGTCAATGCAGAGCAGGAATCGAGGGCGGAAGGAGGCAGCACTCTCAGATCCGAGATGATCCTACTGCCGTTTGCAAGCTCGTCGTGCATAACCCATGGGTGAGCCCCTGCCCACCAATATTTTTTTGTTGAAGTAGTAGATGCTGTTTTAATTTTATTTTAAACGTATTCTTTACTTTTAGGGCACGCAACGGTGGTAAAAGATCGTTCCAAGCTTTACTGGAAGCAAACCTGAAGGATCCACGAAATGCCATGGAACGATGCCTAGGAGTGGTCAATACAGGGGTGCATGCCCTCCTCTGATATCTGCAACGATCTTGGGCCCACTCTAGCTTGTCGTACAGATATTTTAGTGTCCGAGATGTGATGATTCCAAACAGCATGGTTGCCAGGTGCAGTTTTCTTCTTGCTTCCATTTTGATCATATTAGCGGTGTTGATGAATGGTGTGACGTGTGATCGTGGTGGCACTTTGAAACAGAAACGTGCACATGCGTTCTGCACCCTCTGAACAAGCTTCGCCGATCTTACCAAAAGGCATGGCCCGTATACTGTATCACAGTAATTAAGCTTACTGAGTACTAGCGACTCGCATAGCATGATCCTTAACCTTTCATTCAAGTATGGCCTGAGTTTATAAAGCAGCTTCAATCTGTAGAAGCAGTTTCTTGTGCACTCGGCAATATGGGTCTCAAATCAAAGTTGGCTGTCAAATATCAGGCCAAGATTTCGGGCTTTATCAACTCTCTCAATCTTTTCCCCATCAATAACTACATTAAAACTAATACTATCAAAGCGTGCTACATTTTTTGGTGTTCCCATTAGAATGAGCTTAGATTTCCTTGGGTTTAAGATAAGGGAGTTTTTGTCACACCAGTTTGAGATTCTGCCTAACTCATCATTGAGCATGGAAACAGCCTCATCACAGCTGTTGGGCTTAAAAGGAAGATACAGCTGTAGGTCGTCTGCATATAAGTGGTAACGGCAAAGATGGATGCACTTTACTATGTCAGCACTGTATAATATGTAAAGCATTAAACCGTGGATTACTCCGGGACTTGTTCGGTGTATTAGGCACAGAGATAAACTTCATCGGGACGTCAGGAGATGCCCTGACAACTCTGATCTTCATATTACCTACAAGCGCTACAGGAATTTCTGTAACAACCTTTTAAAGAAATTAAAAACCACGTATGACAGAGAGCAATTGTGCAAAGCAAGTACAAATAGTAAACAGCTCTGGAAACATATCAAAAACGTTACCTTTATGTCGAAACAGCATGAATCGAGTTCGGGTCTGTTACTTACAGACTCCTCACCGCTTAAGTCAGCAAATAGAGTGAATAACTACTTTACAAATGTGGGAAAGTCTCTTGCAGAACAAATCCAGGGAAAGTCCTTGACTCCGCCAAGTGTCTCCAGCTCAATCTTAAATACCTTCGTCCTGTATGACACGGATGAGCATGAAATCTCACAGATAATATTGAGCTTAAAGGATAACTCAGCAGCCGGATGGAATAACATTAGCAATAAAATATCAAAACGCCTTAGGCATATCCTTGTTCCTCACCTAACCCACATTTTCCGGATTTGTCTTGCAAATGGTATTTTTCCAAAATGTTTAAAAAAAGCTGTTGTAATCCCTATTTATAAATCTGGAAATAAGGATCTTATCACTAATTATAGACCTATATCACTTCTTCCTTCAATGTCCAAAATTCTGGAAAAAATTATTAACAAAAGACTGGTAAACTATTTGGAAAAGCATGGTTATTTTTCCCCCGCTCAGTTTGGCTTTAGAGCAAAGTTGTCCACATCTGATGCAGTTCACTGTCTGACAGAATATGTTGCTAAGGAACTTGGTGATGGTAACCAAACTTTAGGAGTTTTTTTTGACCTTGCAAAAGCCTTCGATTCTGTATCCAATCCGATACTTTTAAAAAAACTGGAATCAATGGGTGTGAGAAGAACTCAACTACAACTCTTTTCAGACTATTTAAAAGACAGGTGTCAATGTGTTCGGATAGGAGACACAGTAAGCGATGACCTACACATTTCGGGTTTCGGCGTTCCTCAAGGAAGCATTTTAGGCCCCACCTTGTTCCTGGTGTACATAAATGACCTGTGCAATCTAAATTTAAAACATGGAAGAATAATAACGTATGCTGACGACACCGCACTCATTTTTACTGGGAAAACAATCACAGAGTTATATGAAAATGCACAAGCCGGTTTCAATATAGTTGGAGATTGGCTTAATTGTAACCTACTAACACTAAACGCTGATAAGACAAAATATATTCACTTTAGCATGCGCAAGCACCATTGCACTAACAACCTACAAATATATGCACATCACTGCCATAATAAAACAGTCAAAACATGTAAATGCCCTGCACTCCTCAGCACAAATAACTTGAAATATCTAGGAATAATAATAGACGAATCACTCTCTTTCAGACTTCACATTGAAAACTTGGTCAATAGAGTTCGTAAATTAATATACATTTTTAAAAAACTCCGATCGATAGCAGATCCAAAATTAATCAGGACAATATACATGACTCTTTGTCAATCCATAATACAATATTGCATCACATCATGGGGAGGGGCTCTAAAAACGGTACTATTGCCTCTTAAACGAGCTCAAAGGACAATCTTAAAAGTGGCTAACTCCCTTCCATTCCTACACCCTACGCACTTGTTATATAAATCCTGCGATGTTTTGACTGTCCGTCAACTTTTATATCACAAATTATACTAAAACAACACGCAATGCTTCCCTATGACGCTAACATCACTAACAAACGTCGGAGAGATATAGTTTGCATCACCCAATCAACATCCAAATTCATTTATACAAATCGTTTTTTTACTTTTCTCGGACCATATCTTTATAATAAAATAAATAAATCACTAAATATTTATGCCCTAAATTATCATAATTGTAAATTAGTAATAATTAAATATCTAAAAACACTGCCTTACGATGATACCGAACTTTTACTTGCAGTTTGTAAATAAGATTAGTTTTAATAAGTTTAAGTTTAATTTTTATATAATTATATTTAGTATAGTAATTTACTTCTACTTTTTCTTCATTTAGTGTCTTTATTTAAAATCTTGATTACTGTTTATTGATAATTAGATACCATTGATATTATGTAATTTGTATAGCCTGAAACACAGGTCCAACCTAGTACAGCCAAAGAAAAACTCTTGTTTAAGTATATTGTTAAGCTTTATTGTATTGTAATGATATCTGCCCTTATTTTATTGAATAAACAATTTAAATTAGGTTGATTGGTCCTAATATTGATCCCTGGGGAACACCACGGTTTATTGGCCTCAATTGAGATCTCATCATGGTACCATTTACCTGTTTCAGTTCCACGCACTGCTGCCGATGGGTGAGGTAACTATGGAACCATTTAACGGAGGATGAGTCCAACCCGTAAAAAGTAATTTAGCCAGCAGCAGTGGTATACTGAGCGAGTCAAAGGCACGCGAGAAGTCGAGCAGCAACAAAAAGGATAACTTCCCCTGATCCTGGGCTGACAACAAATTGTCAACCACATCAGCGAGGGCAGTTGCTGCTCCATAACCTCTGCGGAAGCCGGATTGATAGTGTGGCAGTATGTTGTGCTCATCGAGATACTTGGTTAGTTGATCACACACTATTTTTTCCAAGATTTTTGACAAGCAAGGAAGTATACTGATGGGCCTTAGTTCCTGTACTGTACTCGGATTTGCAGTTTTTGGCAGGGGCTTGATGATGGCAGTTTTCCAATGCTCGGGAAATGTTCTAACCTGTATGGATTTATTGACTATAGCGGTAATAATGTCTAGTGTATAAGGCTGAGTCAATAACACCATATCAAGAGTTATGCCATCATTGCCCTTAGCATTCGACTTGAGCTTCTTGAGAGTTTTAAGAACCACATCAGAGCTAACAGTGCGCAAAGTAAAGACAGCCCTTTCATTGAATCTGTGGTATTCAAAATATGATAGCTGAGAGATCGAAACTGAGTCTTCACTGGGCAGACTAAGAAAGTGGGAGTTAATCACATCTGGATCCTGCAACATCTGCGGTAGGTCTGCAGAATCCTGGCTGTGAGGTGCAAGTACTTTCTTAAGGTTTTGCCATAGAGGTTTAGGATTATGGAGGTTATTGTTGATATGTTGAGAAAAAAAGCATGCCTTTTCTCTCTCAATCGACTGTGATACCACTTTTTTAAGCTGTCTATAGCTGTCTCCTTGGGCATCTGTTTTTATTTTTTTGTACTGTTTATGTTGATCATCTCTAAGGCGCATCATATCCTTGATGGTGTATGTTATCCAGGGATGTGGAGGATGTCTGAATTTCCTTGTCTTCTCTGGGGCATGAAGGTCCATTAGACCCCTGATACAATCAGACAAGGCTGCAACCATCTCGTTCACTCCCAATTCATAGAAGTTCGACCAATTGATGGCACAGAGATCCGAATTGAATCATCATCATCATCATCATTTCAGCCAATAGACGTCCTTTGCTGGACATAGGCCTCCCCCAAAGTTCTCCATACAGATCGGTCCTGTGCCACCCGCATTCAATGGACTCCCACGACCTTTACCAGATCGTCGGTCCACCTGGTGGGAGGCCTGCCACGGCTGCGGCCTCCTGCGCCACCTCCCACCTCCCACTCCTGTAAAAGTTGGAAGCTCTACACTGGAAGTTGTAGACGAATATATTTACCTCAGACAAAAAGTGCAACTTGGTAAGTCTAACTTCCAGAAAGAGGTCGACCGGCGAATCCAATTTGGCTGGGCAGCGTTCGGGAAGCTACGCAGCATATTTTCGGCTCATCTACCACAGTGCCTGAAGACGAAAGTCTTTAATGCGTGTGTATTGCCAGTGATGACATACGGAACTGAAACGTGGCCGCTTACAATGGGCCGCTTAAGAAGGCTCAAAGTCACTCAGAGGGCAATGGAGAGGGCTATGCTCGGAATCTCCTTGCGTGATCGTGTCAGAAATGATGAGATCCGCAGGAGATCTAAGGTCACGGACATAGTCCAAAGAATTGCGTGGCTGAAGTGGCAATGGGCAGGGCACATTGCGAGGTGAACAGACGGCCGTTGGGGTGGAAAGGTCCTTGAGTGGAATTGAATTGCTCCATCAAAATATCCTTGAACGGCCTATATGTAACCCATACGGGATCTGCTTTTCTTTTCCTCACCTTAAATTCAGCCACTAGCATTGCATGCCCGCCCAGGTCAGGAGAGTGCTTCGTCATGACACCACAGTCACTCACATCCGTACAAATGACATCAATCAAAGTACTGCTATGGTTGGTGCGATGTGTAGGTTCTGACACCAGCTGCTTTAGTCCAAGGCTATGCATACAAAATGTAAACTCCTTATACTTGGTACTTCCTGTGTCCAAAAGATTAATGTTAAAGTCACCTGTCAACACAACTCCATCATATCCAGTGAAGGAAGTAAGGGACTCAGTTATGGCATCAAGGAATAAGTTGGTGTCTTGCCATAGTGGACGGTAGGCGGTACCTACCAGTATATTTCTGTTGTTTATCCGTATTGTTATCCACATCTGCTCACTAGATGGTTCGGTATTTGGATGAGGGCACATTTTTATATTAAAACCTTTTCTTGATGTAGAATGCCACACCCCCCCCCCCCCCCCACGACCCCCCCTTATATTGTTTGGTCTAGGTTTGTGTCTAAATCGATACCCAGGCAGTCTGGGAGCTCTATCCTCTTCTCCCTCCCTCAGCCAAGTCTCATTGATAGCCAATATATCTGGCGCCAACTCACCTGCAGCCACCAGGAACTCCTCTTGCTTTGTGCTCAGCGACCCGGCATTGTATAACCCTACAGACAAGTTCTTTAGCCCAAGGCCTGTGACTTGTGTTGTGTGCTGAAACACCTATAGGCGAAATGGGTGTGATTCATTTTATCAGAGGCGATTGGATTGCTGGATATACAAATTGTAGTGGTGATTATGTGGTATTTTACTATGTGAAATATTGTGTATGATTTATATGTGAATGATAAATATAAAACAATAAAGTAAATGTAATATATGTGTGTAAATATAATAATATAATTAAATACTTGTTTAAAATTAAATTTACCCTTCCTGCCACTGCCTGCCTGATGGATAATTATTAGGTTGAGAAAATATGTTTTCACTTTTGCAGGAGCCGAGTCATGCTACGGGAGCCAAACCAAACACTCCGGTAATATCATCAAGCGAACGCAGCTGGAAGACCTGAGCACCGTCAGCTTTTCGTGCGAATATGCGGCCCCTCCTTGTCCACGAGTAGCGCCACTGCATTCGGCGGCATTCCTCTCGCACCCGATGGAAGAGTAGGCGGTTCGAGCGGGTTAAGCGCTCGTTGATAAATACTCTCCCGCCGCTCTCCGCCATCACTGTGCGGCGCACCCGCGCAGCCTGCAGCAGCTGGTCCCGGAGCTGGCGGCGCGCCTGCCGCACCACGACGCGACGCGCGCGCTCGCCTTCAGCCGGGGGCGCGCCCACGCGTTCGGCAAACACGATGTCCCGCTCCTCTAGAGTGACCCCCAAACGGCCGGCGAGCACCGTCACGCTGTGAACAACGTTCTCCCCCTTTGCCTCTGGCAGGTGGCCGATCTCCAAATCCGAGAGTAGCGCTTCCTGGTCTCGTTTATTTAGCTGGAGCCTGAGTTCTGACACGGTACGCTCCAGCTCTACGACTATCACCGTCGTTCCGCCACCCGAGCCCGTGTCCGTGTGTAGGGGTCCAGCCGCTTCGAACCTGCGTTCTAAGTCGTCGATGCGCGCTGTGGCAATTTCGCGATTATGACTTGCCAGTTGTTCGACAGCCCTGACCCGTTCCTCCAGACTACCGACATGCTCCTCGCAGCGCGCTATTCTGCCTGTCAGCTGCAGCATATTGTCGTTAAGCATGGCAATCTGAGCTCGAGTTGCCTTTTGTTCCTCCCGCATCTCCTCTCTTAAGGCTTGGATCTCGTTGATGATTCGCAGGGTCGCATCGTCGTTAGGAGGGAATGTTGGAACATGCCCAGCAATCACGCCCGCCGGTCGCGCTGTCTCAACCGCCGGAATAGTTGCATCTTCCTCCCGTATATGACTCATATCCAGAGACATGCCGGATTCGTCCATGCATTCTACCTGGTCTCTGGTGATAGTATTGCGGCGCATTGTAATATTGTCATGGCCCAGTGCATCCGCCGATGCCTTGACTGGTGTCTCGGAATTGTCCCCCATTCGGCGCTGATTGCATGTGCATTCCGGACAGATCCACTTGCTTTTTTGTTCCATAGACATGGTGTTAAAGAATCTACATTCGGGGACATTACCGCAGTCAATGTCCCAGTATTGAGAGCACTGTCTGCAACGCAAGTATCTTCGATCTGTAATGTTCCGCCGGCAGCCCGCGCAAACAGGCAATTCCCCAACTTGTGGCACCCTCTCGCGACCGATGGTCATATTATGCGACATTTTCCGACAAGCAAATTTCTCAGAAAAATCAAAGATTAAATAATGCGAAAAATAATAATAATTGAGAATTAATAAATAAAAAGAAAAATCAACAATGTATAATATGCAGGATTTGAACCGGTGTCGCCTAGGATGAGTGGTGAGTGGCTCGACGTTGTAACTACTGAGCTAACTGGCTCATGCGCTCTAGAGCGAATATTATGAACTCTTGCTACTTGTAAGAGTTAGCTTTTTGAGTGTGGTGGGTGATAGAGAATTTATTTATATTCACTGACACTAGCCACTGTTCTTGTACCGTAGATCACTGCAGTTTATTGATATTTTATGATATGAATTATTTATATTTTTTCGGATTTTATAGATTGAACGATATACGAGATTGTTAGCTACACAATAATTGTACTTTCATCCTCTTCCGATAGTTTTCTCCACTGTTTTAAAATAAAATTTGAACAGCAACAATAACACGTCTTTCCGTTTTGGCGCTTGCGCATCAATCTATCCCCACTCACCCCAAATGACCTGTCCCCACTCACCCCAGGTCATTTTTTGATTGGTCGGCCTCTGACTGCACCAGCATGCAGCGACCTCACCAGATCGACAACAAGCCGCCTACCTCGTTACGACCGAATTGCACAGATCCGGCAACACTTTTGGAAGCGGTGGTCATTAGAGTACATCAGCGAGCTGCAGACAAGGACTAAGTGGCAGACCAATCAAGATACATTAATACCTAACACATCGGTTCTAGTCAAAGAAGAGCACCACTGTCTTTTCTGCATGACCCAAAGGTTAACTGGTAGAGAATGCCCCTGGGCATTAAGTTCGCCTATTGTAACAAATTTTGTGCAATAAAGTTTAAATAAATAAATAAATAAATAAGATAACCTGCCACCTCTGCAATGGCGTCTTGGACGGGTGGTACAAACGTACCCAGGCAAGGATGGCATTTCAAGAGTCGCCGTCATCAAAACAGCGACTGGAGCGGTCATATCACAAGCTATGCCCGATCTTGCCAGCTGATCAAGCCCAAGAACAGTGAAGAAATCAACAATTGGCAAAAAAGCCAATCCTACAATACCCAATCACTGTCAAGTTCGGTGCAAAAACTGCGACCGGCGGTCAAGCTGCTGCAGAACTCTTTTCTGAATTTTTCTCCTCAGTTTTTGTACCGGACAGCGGTGGTGGTGCACAAACAATAGAGGATCTGCACCCTGGCTTAAACTTATCAGCGGTACACATTTCGCAGGATGAGGTACTCAAAAAACTGACTGCACTTTCCCCTAATAAAGGCGCTGGACCAGACGGCATTCCTCCTGGATTTATCAGACTCTGTGCATCTGCCCTCGCTGCACCACTTTGTATGCTCTATAATAAATCCCTGCAGAGCGGCTCATTTCCTAATGTGTGGAAAGAGGCGCATACCAATATTAAAATCAGGTAACCCCAATTACTGTGCCAATTATAGGCCTATCAGCATATTATCATGCTTCTCAAAGGTATTAGAATCGATAGTCTGCGAACACCTTTCTCACCACATTAAGCCATATCTTCATCACCAGCAACACGGGTTTGTTGCGGGTAAGTCGACCGTCAGTAACCTGTTAGAATATAGCAATTACATATGTAAAGTGTTTAACGACCACGGTCAGGTAGATTCCATTTACACTGATTTCCAGAAGGCATTTGACAGGGTCAATCACAGAATCCTGCTTTCCAAGCTTGAGGTCATTGGTGTGCACGGTTGTCTCCTTCGCTGGTTGAGCTCATACATCTCAAATCGGAGTCAGCTAGTTGCCCTTAAAGGCTACAAGTCACAGCCAGCTCCTATTGTGTCTGGCGTGCCGCAGGGATCGCATTTGGGACCCTTGCTGTTTGTTTTATTCATAAACGACTTGATCCCTAAACTTAGGAGCACATCATTGCTATACGCCGATGACCTCAAGATTTTTCACCGCATTGATTCTGTCAGAGACTGCATCAAGTTGCAAAAAGATATCAAAGCGTTGTCGGAATGGTGTAAAGACAACAGTATGTGTGTCCGCGACCGGTCATCTTACGCACGGGCCGAGACGCGCGGAGGGGCCGTGACGTCACAGCGGCCACTGCGCAGCGGACCTCCACGTCGCCGGACCCCGGGCCCACTTGCCTCCAACGCCCGGCCACACACGGACCTTTCTCGGGACGCCACCGAACCGCGCGAGTGAACCGCTGAATTAGCATTAAACCAGCCCTTTACTATACAGTCCGCTTTTTATTCCATAATCATCGATAGGACCCTAACATTGGTCCTTTGCGGTTAGTTAATTCGCGGGATAGGCATTACCGGCAAACAACATCAAGCCAGCGCGTGTCGGACTTTGGACCCCGGACTTCAACCAACGTGGCGGCGCTTCTTCGACCAAACGTGGATGGTTTGGGTATTTGTGAGTTCGTTCCGATTTATTTCCTACTAGCGGCCGCCCGCGACTTCGTCCGCGTGGAAAAGTAGCTTTTCACCCCCCTTTTAACCCCTTACAACCCCCTTTTCGCAATAAAAAGTAGCCTATGTTCTTTCTCAGGGTCTAGATCATCTGTTTACCAAATTTCATTTAAATCCGTTCAGTAGTTTTGGCGTGAAAGAGTAAGTTACTTTCGCATTTATAATATTATATAGTTAGGATTAGGATTTATTCCCTTTTACCTTCTTAAAAGTTCAAAATAGCTTAATTTAGTAAGTGCATTAACTTCATTTTCCTCATGTGTAAGGTTGCGTAAATAGCTTCGCTAAGCTCTTCTTCTTATCTTTCTTAAATCAATCTTTCCATATTTCGTTGCTCATTAAACTATAAACGCATACTACGCAAAGCAAATCATATCAATAGCTTCATATAACTACGGCCCGAGACGGCGCGGGCGCATCGCCCAGGTGTTCTTTTGTTCTCGCTCGGCCCGAGTTACGTAATCGTTGCCTACAACCATTCTTTCTATTCATTCTATTCATCATTATCCTTGTTAATCGTTAAATACCTTAAATAGTGTCGTAATTTTTTTCAATTCATTTCATTCTTTGCTAATTAGTTCATTGCCCTTTTCATATAGCTACTTAGTAATTATGGCTGACGATAAAAAAGAAAGAGAAAAACTCATTAAAAAACGTAGCTGTATGAAGTCTAAGTTGACTATTTTTAATAATTTGTTGGCAGAACTTAAGAGCTGTACTGAGCTAAGCACAATTCAACGCCTAAGGCTAGAAAACTCGTTTAAAAAATTTGATGCCGTATATGCCGTTTTTGATCAGTTGCAGACCGATATCGAAATGCTTTCGGAGGATCAGAACGCCGAAAGTGAGGAGCGTGAGCAGTTCGAGGAATACTACCACACGCTGGTCGCGGAGGCGCGCGCGCTGCTCGGCGACCCCGGCGACCAGCGCCTCCTGGATGGTACCGTATCGTGCTTCGATGATGTACAGGCGAGTGCTTCAAATTCTAATAATTGCGTTCGATTGCCTAAAATTGACTTGCCTATTTTTCATGGTCACTATCAGCACTGGCTCAAGTATAGGAACACTTTCATATCATTAATTCATTCGCGAAAGGATATAGATAAAATTAATAAATTACATTATTTACATGCTTCATTGAAGGGCAGCGCCTTATTAGTTATTGATAATTTAGATTTTAAAGCTGACAATTACGATGCGGCCTGGAAGTTGTTATGCGACAGGTACGACAATAAGAGATTACTTGTCAACAATCATGTCCAAGCATTGTTTAGCGTGGAGCGTATGCAAAAAGAATCTTTTAGTTCTATTCGTAATATGATTGATGTTACTAATAAAAACTTACGCGCCTTATCATCATTAGATCAACCTACTAAGTATTGGGATACTTTAATCATTCATATAATGGCCGAAAAATTGGATAACGTAACTCACAGGGTTTGGGAAGAACACAGAAATGATCTTACCGACCCTCCTTCTTTAAATGTTTTCATTACATTTCTTAGCAACAGGGCAGACTTATTGAAGACATTACAAGAAACAGGTAAAATACAAAAAGATATATATAAACAAAATTCAAACTTTCTTATAGATACTGTACATAATAATAATAAAAGTATTATTTACAACAATAATAACAACAAATCAAACAGTATTTACAATAATAAAAATGTTAGGTCAAATCAAAACATTAATAATAATAAATCAAAATTCTTTAAATGCCCCCTATGTAATGAAAACCATTATTTATTTAATTGTCAAACGTTTAGGTCCCTTTCGATTGAGGATAGGCTTAACAAGGCCAAGGAGGCGAAAGTGTGTCTTAATTGTCTACGACCAGGTCACTTTGAAAATAAATGCAGTCTTGTCCCTTGTAGGTACTGCAAAAAGAGACACAGCACACTCTTGCACTTACATGAGTCTGACCCTACTCCTGTGCCTTCTATCCCAGTGAATAATTTTAGTAATTTCACAAATAATACCGACGAGTCACCACAGCATCCTACAGGTTCGCATGTATTACTGTCCACAGCGAAGGTGCGCGTGCTAGACGGGCGCGGAGACGTGCACTCCGCGCGCTTGCTGCTTGACAATGGCAGCACGGCGAATTTCGTAACACAGTCTCTGTGCGGTAAGCTGGGTTTGTCGCGCCGCGGTGCGAATTCAACGGTGACAGGTATAAATAATCATTCTTCACTAAGTACACAGTCTTGCAGCCTTACTTTAATGTCCATTCATGACGATTATAAACTTACTGTTGACTGTCTTATATTGCCGCAAATCACTCAGTGTTTGCCGTCTTCCTTTATTGATGTCGAACATATTCCTCTTCCCAAAGGAATATGTCTTGCTGACCCAACCTTCCATGTACCGTCCGTCATAGACATCTTAGTGGGCGCCGAAGTATTTTGGTCCGTCTTGGGTCATACTCATATTAACTTGGGTAAAAATCAGCCCAAGTTATATGAAACGAAACTGGGTTGGTTAGTGTCTGGGCATGTCGCCCGCCTTAAGCACTCTTCCTTTTCTCCCGTTTGTCATTTTTTAAACGTGGATTCCATTCCAGACTTATCTCGTTTCTGGGAATTAGATACTGTAGCAGCCAAGCACTCACTATCCCCTGAAGAACGTGCCTGTGAGCAGAGTTTTCTTTTAAATACCACTCGTAAAGATGATGGCCGCTTCGTTGTAACTTTGCCGCTGAAGGAAGACCCTTCAGTCTTAGGCGACTCATATCAACAGGCTAAGTGCCGTTTCTTATCTTTAGAGCGTAGGTTCATGAGAGATCCTTCTTTTAGAGATATGTACCTAGACTTTATGCTCCAATATGAGAATCTAGGTCACATGACTGAAAATAGTGAGTCTTCAGCTAGCTGTCTTCAACAGGATCATAGTACATACTACCTATTTTTTACCACATCACGGGGTACTTCGTGAGACTAGTACTACTTCACGACTTAGAACCGTGTTCGATGGTTCTGCGACCACCACTTCTGGTATTTCCCTTAATAATATATTAATGGTTGGTCCCACTGTGCAAGAGGAGCTGTACTCAATATTGCTACGCTTTCGAGAGCATAAGTATGTCGTAACGGGCGATATTGAAAAAATGTATAGGGCTATTGAGGTCAACCCTGTTCAACGCCCGCTTCAACAAATACTTTTTCGTAGCGAAAGTACCAAACCCTTAAAAACCTACACTCTTAATACGGTAACTTACGGGACGGCATCTGCTCCGTATTTAGCTACCAAGTGTCTGGTTAGTTTGGCTTCTAGTGCACCTAACGACGACGTAAAACAGTCCATACAAAGAGACTTTTACGTCGACGATTATTTAGGTGGCTCATGTTCCATAGAAAAAACCATAAATATTTGCAAAGGTATCATTTCAACATTAGAAAAGGTAAGTAAGTAAGTAAGTAAGTAAAACATTTATTGACCACAAACAGAAAGGATAACATATAACACAAAAATAGTATGACACAGAGTACAAGGTATAATATAAGTAAATAGGTAAGAAGAAACGGAAAATAACATTAAGTAGGTGCACATACATATACAAAAATGATGGTCAATAAGGTCCAAACTCAGCATATGCTGCAGCCGCTTCTTTGAAGCCACTGCAGCGCTGGTTTTCAGTTTGGACCTTGAGTGACGTTTTTAAATGACACAACAACTAAGGAAAGTGAGAGAAGGAGACAATATACATCTGACAAACCAATCGACAAACAACAACAAAGAAAAAGATTATACAATTTATTTTTATGCTACTGAGAATGAAAAACTACAATGAACACAATAATATACAAACTATAAAAATAAAAATAAAAATAATACTTATGAGAACTAAAAATAAATAACATTACTAATTAATTACATTGCAACCGTATGACATGATCAACAGTGGCGCCATCAATAATACTCCCGTTGCCTGCGCCGTAATACACAGCCAAGCGCACCGTGCACAAGAAAAAAAAAAAAGAAAAAGTTACTTTTTGTCAGCATGACTCATGTCAGCCACACCCGTTCCGGCCAGAAAAGGCTCATTTTAATTTAAGAAAATTTAAATCAAATAGTAAAATAATTCTTGATCAAATATGCCCATCTTCCCCTAAATCAGAATTTACCCCATCTTCCCCTAAATCAGAAATTACCCCTTCTTCCCCTAAATCAAATAATATTTACAGTTTATCAGATATTGATTTGAATTCACAGTCAAAAACATTAGGATTAAATTTCTTTTTCTTTTCATTTTCTATTAAATTAAATTCAAATGAAAAGATAACTAAACGACACATTCTTTCTGTTATTAGTCAAGTCTTTGATCCTTTAGGTCTTATAGGCCCATGTGTAGTTGAAGCCAAAATTATTATGCAGAGATTGTGGAAGGACAATAAATGCACTTGGGATGATGAGGTCTCGTTTGAAATCAAACAATTATGGTCAGCCTTTGCAAATACCTTGCCCCTTCTTAACCAACTCAAAATACCTCGTTGGGTTCTTTGTGATGACTCCCTTACATACGAAGTTCATATTTTTTCAGATGCTTCAGAAAAAGCGTACAGAGTCTGTATATACATACGGTGTATTATGAGTGATGGCTCAATCAAAGTCCAATTATTAACTTCGAAAAGTCGTGTTGCACCTATCAAACCCACTACCATTCCTCGCTTGGAACTTTGCGGCGCTTTATTAGCATCAAGACTGTGTACTAAAGTGTTAGCTGCTTTGACTATACCAATAACTAAATGTAGATTTTGGTGCGATTCTACCATAGTTTTGGGATGGTTAACAACTCCACCTAGTGAACTGAAAAGTTTTGTAAAAAACCGTGTTCATGAAATCCAGGAGAACACAGAGCGTCACACGTGGAGTTACGTACCGTCGGCTGACAATCCGGCGGATCTTGTTTCCCGCGGGCTGAAGGCTGATCTTATCAGCAGTTGCTCCTTGTGGTGGCTAGGTCCCACTTTCTTATTAAAGGACGAAGCCTACTGGCCTCAAATGCCCAACCAAAGCGTGAAACACGATCTACCAGAACTAGTGTCTTGTTCCATAGCGCGCACTGACAACCCTAATGCTGATGTAGTTAGTGGCTTTTTAGATTTAGTTAGCAGCTTTATTAACAAAAAATCTAAGTTGATTTCATTGCAAAGATCAATGGCATACTTATTAAGATTTATAAATAATTGTAAAAATAAAAATAAGAAAATAATTGGATATCTTTCTGTAGAGGAACTTAAAAACTCATTAAATATAATAATTAAAAAATCACAAATTGAAATGTTTCCAGATGAGTATGCCATTCTTAAATCAAACAAATCATTACCGCATAAAAATCGTCTTCTTTCTTTATTCCCCTTCTTAGACTCCAATGATATTTTGCGAGTCGGTGGCAGATTAAATAATTCCCCCTATAGTTATGATGTAAAGCATCCCATACTTCTATGTAGTAAACATCATTTTACTATCATTCTTTTTGAATATTTTCATATTAAATATTTACATGCGGGCCCCCAACTCTTACTTGCAAACATTAGGCAATCATATTGGCCGTTGGGTGGACGCAACTTATCTAAAAAATGCGTAAATAAATGTGTTAGATGCTGTAGGTATAAGGCTAAAACCGTTCAGCCTGTCATGGGTCAATTGCCAGCATCTCGTACTGAGTTAGAGTTTCCCTTCTTACATTGCAGCGTTGATTACGCTGGGCCAGTGTTAGTAGCTGATAGGAAAGGGAGGGGTTGTAAACTGCTCAAGTCATTTTTAGCAATTTTTATTTGCAATTCAGTAAAAGCTGTACATATCGAGCTCGTTACGGCTCTATCCAGTGAAGCCTATTTAGCCGCTTTGAATCGTTTTGTTTCACGGCGAGGTAAACCCGAAAGCATTACGTCGGACAACGGCACCAATTTCGTTGGTACATATAACGAGCTTTCTAGATTTTTAGTGCAGTCTGATCTCGAAGGTTTAGTAGCTCAAGAGGGAATTGAATTTAAATTTGTTCCAGCTTACACCCCCCACTTTAACGGCTTAGCAGAGGCCGCCGTTCGCTCTACTAAGCACCACCTCAAGCGGCTATTGGATGCTACGCACCTTACTTTCGAGGAAATGGCCACTTGCCTCACTCAAATTGAGGCTATTTTGAACTCTCGTCCTTTGACCCAACTTTCTTCTGACCCTATAGACCTGTCCCCTTTAACTCCTCTGCCCTGTTACACACAAGTATGCTATTTTAAATTAGATGAGTTACGCGTAACCAGTGCGAAATACTCTTAAAAAGTGTGATCTATATGGCACTAAAGACAGTTTAAAAAAAAAGTGTATCAATGAGGCAGAAACTCATATGACAAATTCGTTTAACTTAATTTTTTATCGTTTCAGCCATGCCTAACTCATTCAATTTGAAGTTAACAGAGATAGGCAACATACACCAATAAATTCTGTTACTTAATCTAAATCTGTTAACTTGAAGTTAAAATAGTTACGCGTGGTCACTCGATGCGCGCGGAACAGTGGGCGGCGTGCACCTTGCGGCCATTTATTTCTTTACAATTCATGTCATTCATCATCAGCAACCCACACTCGTCTACTGCTGGACATAGGTCTCACCTAATATACGTCACTGCTCCAGATTTTCGGCCATTCTCATCCAGCCCACACCATCCAGCCTTCCAATGTCATCATCCCATCTTGTCGCAGGGCGTCCAACACTTGGCTCACCGAGTCGCGATCTCCACTCAAGGACTTTACGGCTCCAATGGTTGTCAATTCTGCGGCTAATGTGACCAGCTTATTGCCACTTCAGTTTGCTAATTCGGTGGGCTATGTCTGTGACTCTGGACTCTGGTTTTCTGTCGGATTACATAATTTCTGATGCGATCCTTCAGAGATACTCTGAGCATAGCCCTTTTCATAGCTCTTTGAGCGACTTTAAACAAGTGGACTAGTCCAGCCGTGAGTGTCCACGTCTCGGCATCGAAAGTCATGACCTGGAGGACGCACTAGTTGAAGACTTTCGACTTAAGACTTTGAGGGATGGGCGATGAGAAGACTTGACGAAGCCTACCAAATGCTGCACAGCCTAGCTGAATTCTTCTATTAGCTTCTCTCTCGAAGTTGTTTCTGCCTAATTGGAGCGTTTGTCCTAGATAGACATATTCCTGGACAACTTCGAGAGGTACTCCATTAACTGTGACCAGTCCCGGATCAACGAGCTCGTTGAACATGACCTTGGTTTTATCCAAGTTCATCCGAAGACCGATGTGTTTGGAAGATTCAGCCAGGCTGCTCACCATCTCCTGTAGGTCATGTAAGGTTTCTGCCAAGATGACGATGTGGTCTGCGAATCGCAGGTGTGACATCGCCATTAATATTGATTCCGCGCTCTTTCCAGTTAAGCGTTTCGAACATGTCCTGCAGCGCAGCGGAGAAGAGTTTCGGAGACATAAGACTGGCTCGGTTTGGCCATTTTGGACTACTACAGACATATTAGCGGCGTCGTACAGACACCTTAACACCTCGATATATCGCCAATCGACTTTGCACCTCTCCAAGGCCTCGAGAAGTTCTCGACGGAGTCAAAGCTTTTTCTTAGTCCACAAACGCCATGCACAGGGGCTGGTTGTATTCTTTGGTCATCTGTATAACCTGTCTCACTGTATGAATATGGTATATGATGCTATAACTCCGTCGGAACCCGGCCTGCTCTGCAGGTTAAGCTTCGTCAAGTCTTCGTGTAAGGCGATTCGAAATGACTATTAAGAACAACTTTTAGACGTGACATAAGAGTGAAATTGGTCGATAGTTCTTCATTAAGGTTTTGTCGCCTTTCTTGAAGAACAATACGACCAAGCTCCGCTGCCACGCCCTAAGAGTTCTTCCGGAGAAAAGTTCCTCCAGCACCGGCTTTCAGAAGCTCGGTTGTGACTCCGTCTTCTCCCGGGGCCTTGATTTTGACTTTATAACTGGCTATAGAAGGTGTAAACTTCCGAAAGAATCTCTGGCTTTGACGTGGTGACTTCTCCATTTGTTATGGTCAACTTTGACAGGTGGCTCCTTCCAAGCTGTTGTACGAAGACTTTGGGCCCCTGGTTCTGCTCAATTGCTCTCTGTATTGAGTGCATTGAAGCTTCGGAGGTCACGTCTTAACAGCTTGGAGATGGACTTATTCAGAGCCCGTTGTTCTGCCGAAGTGACTGATGGATCGTTCCGCCTCTTGTCCATTAGGCCCAGAGTCTCTTTCGAAAGTTTAGACCGCTTGCCCGAACGTAACCACTCACAGAATTTTGCACCCTCGTCCCGAAGGATTTTCACCACTTGGTCGAGTTCTTCGGTCAGTGTGGTGTGGCGGCCTTCCTTATCCCGGAGATTCTTAGCACCCCCTGCCTGTCTGCCTGTCGTTAACAAAACCAGAATAGCAGGGCTGCCGCGAACTGGGGGCCGAGGCAATATTGTCTTCTTCATTAGGAGGATTTTACCATAACCCACCACGCTGGACCAGTGCGGGTTGGTGGGTGGTTCGCCAGGACCTCTTTCGTTGATTAGCAATCGCTTATTGGTTCAGCTAACTATTGGTCAAAAAATACATTTCAGCGATATTTACCAATTTGTTAAGGTTTTTTGACAATTGGTTAACCACTAGTCAGAAAACAGGGCCTTTTAGTCAGACGCATCTAATACAACTAAATAGATAACATAGATAGGCTTTCCCTGCATCGTGTGTTTTGGTTGCACCCAACTCATCTAACTTAAGTTATCACACGACGCGTAACCACATTTGTATGAAATTCTGGTTATGCGAAACTCGTTTATCTCAATTTAAAAATTAAGTTTTATAGATATAAAAAAAATATATATGTCAATATGTTCTAGAATCATTTACACACCTAATCTGTCAGTTTCAATTATATAGCATGTTTCCTTAATACGCTACAAGTAAATGTTTGTTTAAAACTTCAAAGCCATTTTTCTCAAAACTATGTTTTTTGAGATAGCAGAGTTGTGCGTAACAGGGCAGTCCTGCCTATTTCCTAATCGGACGGCCACTTATATCTATTCCACACCCACAGATAGCGAATGCCAACATTACTCGCTTAGAACGCTTCAAACGCATAGAGCATATAAGGCAACACTTTTGGCATCGCTTCTCCATGGAGTACGTCAGCCACTTGCAGCAGAGACTGAAGTGGCAATCTTCAAGAAACGAGCTTAAATTGGGCTCTCTTGTTGTCATAAAAGACAACACTCTTCCACCACTTCTGTGGTCTTTAGGGAGAGTCATCAATGTTTACCCTGGCAGCGACGGAGTCGTCAGGGTCGCCGAAGTCAAGACCAAACGGGGGACCATTCGTAGAGCGTTTAATAACATCTGTCCCCTTCCAGAATCTTGAAGCCTTCAGCTGCCTTCAACCCGGGGAGCATGTCCGCGACCGGTCATCTTACGCACGGGGCGAGACGCGCGGAGGGGCCGTGACGTCACAGCGGCCACTGCGCAGCGGACCTCCACGTCGCCGGACCCCGGGCCCACTTGCCTCCAACGCCCGGCCACACACGGACCTTTCTCGGGACGCCACCGAACCGCGCGAGTGAACCGCTGAATTAGCATTAAACCAGCCCTTTACTATACAGTCCGCTTTTTATTCCATAATCATCGATAGGACCCTAACAATGTGCCTCAGCATCGGTAAGTGCTCAGTCATATCATTTACACGTAAAATAATAGGGGACCTATTATCTTTGACTACAGCATTGACAGTGCTAAGCTTAATAGAAACTCTGTAACGCGTGACTTGGGAGTCTTATTCGATGAGAAAATGAGCTTCAGTCATCACTATGAGATGCTTACGAAAAGGTGCAACAAACTAGTAGGGTTTATTTCCCGCGCTTCCAGAGATTTTAAGTCCCCTAAGAGCCTATTAGCACTGTATAGGTCACTTGTTATGAGCCATCTGGAGTACGCCTCTGTTGTATGGTCTCCGCAATACGTAACTCATATCGACAGAATCGAATCCATTCAAAGGCGACTCGTTAGAATCTTGACGTTCAGGTTTGGCCTTAAGAGGGAACTCACTTCGTACGAAGAGCGAACACGTCACTTTAAACTGGACACTCTAGAAAAGCGTCGCAAAATACAAGACTTAATTTACCTACACAAAATCATAAGCGGCTCAATATCCACTACAATTTTATCGGATATCTCCCTCAGAGTACCTTTTAGGTCTTCTAGACGGGAATGCACTTTCTCAGTACCGATTTGTACCAATAATGTGTCCTTTCACAATCCCATACTTAGAATGTGTCGCGAATACAACGGGTTAGTTGGTTGTTCGAAGGACGAGCTTGACGTCTACGGCTCATCACTCGGAAAATGGAGGCATAAAGTGTCTGGTCTCATTTAGTAATTTACATACAAATTGAATGACATATAAATTTATTATTATTATTATAATTATTATTGTTTTAATTAAATGTAATTTAACTGTTTGACATTGTACCTATATTGACATATTAAATATATATTTTTTATTGTATTGTATAATTGTATTTTGGTAATGACTATAATGTTTTTTGGATTATTTTTGGATGTTTCGATGTTAGTGTGCCATGCTGTTCACACATGCTAGTGGAGTTACAGCCTAAAGTTGTTTAATTAAGAATGTCTCCCTATAACGAAACCACTGTATCTCTGTTTTGTGTGACAAATAAATAAATAAATAAAATAAATAAAAAATTGGAATTCTCCGGAATTTCCAAGGCTGGGGGCATGTTTGTGCAAGGAACGCCATCTATCGCATACGTCGGGTGACATTATGTTTTGAATCAATTATCAAGTTTACTAAGGGGGGCTTGCAGTTCCGCGAGCAGCCGCGGGCCGCGGCGCTGGGGTGCATCGACCAGTGGATGAGATGCGCGGGAGCCGCGAGCCGTCACTTCACATCTCGACAGCGCCCAGACTAGTTATTAATTCGTATACGTATTATTAAATTATTCAGATTTTGTAAACGTCAAAAATAAACGTTTGTAGTATCATTAATAAAAAATCTTCATTGCATCAACCCTCAAGAACCACCCTGAAGGATAGGCAGGATATCAGCCACAAGAACGAGAGGTCTGGCCAGATCACAAACACTATCATATAAAGTCCGTCCTCCTAGATCTAAGGCGAAAATTATCCTACAGCGCAACTTTGGTGGCATGAACTTAAGTGAGCTCTGTCATGATGCTGGTAGCGTTGACTGGTCTCTGGTGTATGACGCTGCTAGTGTTAATGATAAGGTTGGTACGTTTAATGCTCTTCTAATTGGACTCTTTGATAAGCACGCTCCTGTTCGCCCTGTGAAGATCAAGCACGCTCCTGCACCTTGGCTCACTGAGGACCTCAAATTACTTAGGGAAAAAAAACATGCTGCGAAATCCCGGTACAAAATGGACCCGTCCGATAAAAACAAAGAAAAATATAAGTTACTAAGGAACCGCTGCAATAGGTTGTGTAGAGACGCTCAACAACGCCATATCCATAAATCTGTCGAAAATGGAAATCCAGCAAAGGTCTGGAAATTTCTTAAGTCGATAGGAATTGGAAGATCGCGTAACGATTCTCTTCCAAAAGATATTAACATTGATCTTCTAAATAAGCATTTCACTTCGTCTGCTACCATGGATATGGTATACTGTTAAAACAAACACGTTAAATCATTTGTCATCTCTTCCAATTCCTGACTACACTCCGTTCGTCTTTAGTCAATTACCTGATTGTGATGTTAAGAAGAACATCTTGTCCATAGCATCTAACGCTGTTGGCAGCGACAGCATTAGCCGTAACATGATTTTACCCCTCCTTGATATCCTCACCCCCGTCATTACCCACATTCTTAACCACTCTTTGTCATCCAGTGCCTTCCCTACTGCCTGGAAAGATGCCCAAATTATCCCCCTTCCTAAAAAATTAAACCCATCTCTCTCCGATTACCGTCCAATATCCATTTTACCTTTCCTATCCAAAGTCCTTAAGCGAGTCGTTTACCAACAGTTAAGCGCTTTCCTCTCTGAAAACGAACTCTTCAATCCATTCCAATCCGGTTTCCGCCAAGGTCATAGTACGGTTACTGCTCTCGTTAAAATAACAGACGATATTCGCCATGGTATGGATAATAAATGTCTCACAGTACTAGCTCTATTGGATTTTAGTAACGCCTTCAACACTGTGGATTTTGACATCCTGCTTGGCTTACTCCGTTCTCTTAACATATCTCCAACAGTAATCGACTGGTTTCATAGTTACTTGTTTGGACGCCGGCAACAAATCCGTGCTGATGACGTGATCTCTGAATGGTGTGATATCATACAATAACTCATAATCTTACTTCATCCTACCACCTATATGCAGACGACCTTCAACTATATTCGCAGGGTAGTCTTGTTAATCTTGCAGCCGCTGTACACAATATAAATAGGGACTTGCAGCGCATTGCGGAATGGAGCAGTTCGTTTGGCCTCAAGGTTAACCCCGCTAAAACGCAGGTGATGATAGTTGGTGGGCCTCGGCTAACTGCAAGGATTGAATGGGGGTCTCTGCCAGCTGTCACTTTTGACGGCGTCCATATTCCCTACAGCCGGAAGGTTAAGAACCTAGGTGTATATATGGACAGTTGTTTGACTTGGGACGCACAAGTGGGAGGGGTCAGTAGGAAAGTGTTTGCTTCTGCGGGTGCGATTAATAGATTGCGTAATTTCCTACCGATACCCACCAAAGTTGCTCTCGTACAGGCTTTACTTCTACCCATTCTTGATTACGCGGATTGTTGTTATCTAGACCTTAGTGAACATTTTCTTGATAAGCTGGAGCGGCTTCAAAATTTCTGCATCCGCATTATCTTTGGTCTACGCAAGTACGACCATGTTTCCGAGTTCCGTTCACAGCTTAACTGGCTCCCCATTCATCGGCATCGTGACCTTCACGTCCTCTCCTTGTTATATACCGTCTTATTTAATCCTCTGGCTCCAGCTTATCTAAAAGAGCGATTCCAATTCTTGCAATCAGCGAACGATCGAAAAATGCGATCTTCCTGCAAACTCCATCTCTCCTTCCCTCCTCATTCCTCTCAATTCTACTCTAACTCCTTCACCGTTCAATCCATCCGTCTCTGGAACTCTTTACCCCTTCCAATCAGGAAATCCCAATCCCTTCCTATATTCAAATCCCGTCTTAAAACTCACTTCTTGACTTCCTAAATGAATCTCTGCTTCTCTGAATGTCGTCGTGCGGTAGTCGTATAAAGAACACGTATATTTCATCGCTCCACGTATTAATTACAAAATTGTGGAAAAAAGTGTTAATTGAACTTAGAAGTTGTAACTTTTAAAAAGCTCGGTTCGTGATCCGTCGAATGGTGAAAACAGTTTTTCGCTACTACTTTAAATAACTGCCATCGAGTTTGTTATTGTACCGCTACGCGCTGCGCTGACCGCTGCCCGGCGCGCGCGCTGAGTCACCACCACCACCGAGCGACGAGCAACTCTGCCCGTGCTGCGTTCAAGCGAAACTGGAAGGCCGCGGTGCTTCGTTTGAACGTTATTTTGTGCAAGTTACTTAGTGAGTCTGAATACCTTTATACTATTTGCTGTTCCTACATTATGTCTTCCAAATCTATTGCATGTGCCAAATGCAAACGAAAAATCCAAGACCGACGATTTTTGAAGTGCATATCATGCAGGAAAACCTATGACATCGAATGTTGTAATATATCCGAGAAACTGTTTTACCTAATGGAACCTGCACGCAAATCACAGTGGACATGTAGAGATTGTATGAAGCAGCAAATTAAACCCAAAAACCAGTACACCGATTGTCAAAACCCATGCATTAAAACTGTCCGCATCAATAAATACAAATACAAGTAGAAAAAAGACTGAAGATAATTCAGATGCCGCTAGTATTAAAGAACAAAACTTTGAGGAAAAAGGGAACAACATTCGCTAACTGTCAATTACCAACACAGACAACAGCCGCCTGCTCTCAACCGACACCGTCTCCATCCTCTGCATCTCTAACGACAGCTAATCAAGAAGATACCCTTGTACTACAAAATCCTCCACCAAAGAGCACATTAAACTCATCTCCAACGGTACATGTGTGCACTAAGAACGCCCCAGACAACTCCGAACTCAGTACCGTCTATGTAACACAACGAGTGAAAAGAAATATTCATGATGTTTCACTTTCTAATATTGAAAATTCTGATTCCTCCTTGTCGGAGACGCAATCCAGCAGTATAGCATATAAAAGTCTACCAGACTTGTCTACGCTTCAGAACCAAGAATTGGAAATAATGAAGACTGAAATTTTAAAACTAAAACTTAAGCTACAGGCTACTGGCAATGAAATGGATAATTTAATATTGGAAAATATATCTATGGCTAAGAAAATACAGGAACAGGACCAAAAAATCAAGAGCTTGCTAACTATTTGCTCGACTTCTACAACTACTTACTTACTACTTGTAACTCCACTGGTGTTGCAAGTGTCCATGAGCGGCGGCAATTGCTTACCATCAGGTGATCCGCCTGCTCGTCTGCTACCTATCACTTAAAAAAAAAAACTACAAACAATAAGAGCATGAACTACGTAAATAATAAAGCAAAGAGGCGAAGAAACAAACAAAATCAAACCTTACCATTACAAAACTGTAGTAAAAATAATAATACCAAAACCAATCTCGACACCGAGGAGCAGAGAGTAAGGAAGAAGCCACTCGCGCTCAAAGAGGATCTTAACCACCCAACCATGACCACTGTCCCAGAGAAAAGGAAAGTATTTGTCATTGCAAATCAACAAGGCCGAGGTCTCCAACAAGCACTGCAAAGATTACTACATAAAAACTATAGCGTTATTTGCTTTTGGAAGGAAAATGCATGTATTTTGGAAGTTCTAAACACATGCAAGACAGAACTCTGTAACCTTACGCCACAAGATTTTATTGTCATCGCAGGAGGAACAAACGATAGTAACCCGTTTAGACTAAAAACTGTCCTTCTAAAATGGTTGTATAGTAATTGTCACACAAACATCGTTGTATGTGGCTTACATCGTAATGCTCAACTCAGCATCTCTTTAAATAAAGAGATTGAGTTGTTGTGTAGTGGCTTCACCCATTGTCGTTTTGTAAAGCTTAATTACAGCAGATCTCGCTTAGGGTCTAAATATTTCTTACCGAACTTGTGTTTTGCTTTGCTTCGTGATATCACACATATATCGCATCGCAATGGTTGGCAGTTATTAAATAATCCCCAGTCTAGTAGAGACAATGATAACATAGAGGCACTTTATTCTTTAGTCTCTGAGTCACCTAATCTAGGTCCATGTACTAGTCCCAATGATTTATCTCAGACACCTATTGAAAAGTTGCATAAAAATTTTTCTTTTTTATAAAAAAACTAGCGGCCGCCCGCGACTTCGTCCGCGTGAAAAAGTAACTTTTTACCCCCCTTTCAACCCCTTACAACCCCCTTTTCGCAATAAAAAGTAGCCTATGTCCTTTCTCAGAGTCTAGATTATCTGTATACCAAATTTCATTTAAATCCGTTGAGTAGTTTTGGCGTGAAAGAGTAACAGACAGACAGACAGACAGACAGACAGAGTTACTTTCGCATTTATAATATTAGTATGGATAGTCAATTTGTATCATGCACCAAAACATTGCTGGATTCTTGAGTAAGAAGGAACTATTAGAAGTTTCACTACATGAAATGCTGGAAAGCAATGTAAACCCAGATCTGATCTGTCTAACTGAAACATTTGTTCAAGAACATAGTGAATCAAACATACAACTAAAAGGCTATAGATTGGGTGCTTCCTTTTGTAGATCAAACCAAAAGCGTGGAGGTGTATGCATTCTACATAATCATACTGTTAGCATTAAGAAACTACCTTTTATAAAAGATTTTGCTTCGGAACTAACTTTTGAATGTTGTGGGTTGGAGATTATAGAATATAAAATTATTCTAGTGTGTATTTACCGAACACCAACAGCAAATACTGAAATATTTTTTAACAAACTACAACTACTTCTGGACAGATTAAAATCATTTAAAAAACGTATAATTATAACAGAGGATTGGAATATTGACATTTTAAAGAAAAATAAAATCTTAGATGAACTAAAAGATATTCTACTTTCATACAATTTGGATACACATATTAAAACACCTACCCGTCAAGGATCATGCTTAGATCAGTTTGCGAGCAATATTGAGGAAGCAAGCGGGAGCACTAAAGCCTTATGTTTATCAGACCATAATACAGCACAATTGTTAACAGTACCGGTTAATTTTCGTAAAGTACCCTTAAAGCATTGGTTTGAGGAGAAACGAGAGTATAACAATGACAACATAAACAAGTTTAAACACATCTTAGCCACTTACCCATGGAAGAATCTTTTTAGTTTTGAAAGTGTAAATTCAGATTTCACTATTTTCCACAATGAACTGGTTCTTTTATATAATTTGTGTTTCCCAAAACGTAACATAAAGAGAATAAACAAATGTAGTGATATAAAAGATTGGCTTACCAAAAGCTTAAAAACATCCTGCCGAACTAAAAGAAAACTTCGATTATCTATACTTAATATAATAAAGCTGAAGAGTTTGTTTGTTTGTTTGTTTGTTTGTTTGTTTGTTTGAACGCGCTAATCTCCGAAACTACTGGTGCGATTTGAATAATTCTTTTTTTGTTGGATAGTCCATTTATCGAGGAAGGCTATAGGCTATCAACATAATAATATTAAGGGGGTTGTAAGGGGTTAAAAGGGGGGTAAAAAGTTACTTTTCCACGCGGACGAAGTCGCGGGCGGCCGCTAGTCTTATTATAAAACTCATTCTTACAATAGGAAAACAAGGTACCGAGAATACTCCAGGTTATTAAAAAAAATGGATAAATTTATCTCATAGAATTAAAAATGAAAAATATGTTAGTAATGCTATAAACAAGTGCAAAGCTACTTGGAAGATCATAAAGAGTAACGATGAATTATACGTTACAAATAACAGAAAATTCTTACAAAAACAAGATGAAAAAATTACTGACCCATCAGTAATAGCAAATGAATTCAACAATCACTTCATAGACACAACCAATATATTATCTAATAGATGTACGAGTAATACCTACGGACTTCATTTAATTGACAGTACCCCCTCATCGATGTTTTTAAATCCTACAAATGAAACTGAAGTAATCAAAATTATAAATTCACTGAATAATACACAATCTACTGGATATGATGCCATATGTACCAAAATAATTAAAATCTGTGCATATGAGTTATCGCCACTGCTCACATATTTCGTAAATGCCTGTTTTGTAGAGGGAAACTTTCCGAGCACCCTAAAGACATCTGTAGTTAAACCGTTATATAAACGTGGAGAAAAATCAGATTTAAACAACTTCCGACCAATTGCTCTCATCCCGGTAATGTCAAAAATCTTTGAAAAGATTATGCATGCAAGATTGACCTCATTTCTAACAAAAAACAATATTATTAGGGATGAGCAAAATGGGTTCCGAAAAGGAAGATCAACAGCAATGGCTTGCTACTCCCTCATCAAGATCGTATCCACATTTATGGACAAGAAGGTCCCAGTGTCTGCCATTTTGTTCGATATGAGCAAGGCATTCGATTTTGTCGATCACAAAATATTACTTTCCAAGCTCGAACTCTATGGTGTACGGGGGCCAGCCCATGATTGGATTAAGAGCTATTTCACAAACAGGACTCAATTTGTAGAAGTTTCGAAAATAAGTGATAAACAATCTGTGGTACACAAATCAGAGAACAGAATTAATAAATCGGGGGTTCCACAAGGCAGTATACTGGGTCCTTAGCTATTCGTTATATACATAAACTAGCTTTTTGCCGCCCCGCGCTTTGCGCGGGTGCGCCTTCAAGCTAGGTCTGCGACGCTTAGCCGCTACGGGCTGCGCCCTGCGCGGCGACGCTACGGGCTTCGCCCTCCGCGGAGCACGGCCTTCGGCCTCGCGAGACGCAGCTCGGCCTGCGGCCTCGCGAAGTTACACGGGGCGGTTCTCTGTCTGTCACGGCTGCTCTTATACTTTTTTGCCAACGGAAAGATAAATCAAATGTATGATCTTGGGACGGTAGCGCCCTACGCGGCGCTCCTCTTAGTTTGTCGATAAGCCTTGTGATGGAATAGCCGCTTCGGGCTTCGCCCTACGCGGTGCTCCGTTTGGTTTTGTCCATAAGCCTTGTGATGGATGGCCGCTCCGGGCTTCGCCCTACGCGGCGCACCGGTTGGTTTTTATATTTAATAAACTTGAGATGAAAAAAGTAGCCGCTTCGGGCTACGCCCTTCGCGGCGCTCCACTTGGTTTTGCATATGTAACTTTCGATGAAATGGCCGCTCCGGGCTTCGCCCTACGCGGTGCTACGCTTGGTTCTGCGTATGAAACTCACAAAGAAATGGCCGCTCCGGGCTTCGCCCTACGCGGCGCTCTGCTTGGTTCTGCCCGTCTATCTAACGATGAAAAGCCGCTCCGCTTAATGTCATGCGTCGTGTTTCTATTAAATGGCGCTCCGCTTAGATTGATATGTCGTGCTTGCGGTGGAATGGCCGCTCCGGGCTTCGCCCTACGCGGCGCTTCGCCTTTGCTTCTAGATGTTGCATAGAGCACAATGAAAAAGTCCATACATACTGTTAGGAGGCCGCTCCGGGCTGCGCCCGACGCGGCGCTCTGCTATATTCTCGCAACACACCAAGTGATTGAAATGGCCGCTCCGGGCTTCGCCCTACGCGGCACTCTGCTTGGTACTGCCCCTGAAAGTCAGGTTGAAATGGCCACTCCAGGCTTCGCCCTTCACAACGCTCCACTTGGTTTTGAAGTTCAAACTTGTAATGGAATGGCCGCTCCGGGCTTCGCCCTACGCGGCGCTCCGCATTCATTTTTCATCGCACCCATATGAAAGTGGCCGCTCCGGGCTTCGCCCTACGCGGCACTTCGCCTTTGCTCCGCAATGTTACGTTGAACACGATGAAAAAGTCCATATGTACAGTTAGAAGGCCGCTCCGGGCTGCGCCCGACGCGGCGCTCTGCTATATTCTTGCAATATAACGAGTGATAGAAATGGCCGCTCCGGGCTTCGCCCTACGCGGCGCTCCGCTTGGCTCTGCCGCTGTATGATATGATGAAATGGCCGTTGCGGCATTCTCCCGGTGCAACAATCGATGTATTTGCCGCTCCGGGCTTCGCCCTACGCGGCGCTTCGGATAGGTTTGTGAAGAAAACTCGTGATGGAATGGCCGCTCCGGGCTTCGCCCTACGCGGCGCTTCGCTCAGTGTTCGGGGCTTGTGTCGAGTATTTAGATTTTTCCATTTAAGCTCCATATAAGCCCACACTTGATGCCTACGCTGAGCTGGCTAAGCGATTCAAAGTTCATAATCGTAACGTTAATGTCAGTAGGTAGTGCTAACAAGCACAAGTGATAAAATTACTTTATGAAATTTTGATTCAACTTAATTTAAATTTTTAGTTACACTACCCGCATAAATATTGTGGTAATACTATATAAATATATGAAATAACCAAGTTATATTTGCGGTTCTTCTAAATGATTTTACATAAGTGGTTTCGTTTGAAACTCTAAATTTTCTTGAGATTTTTAGTTTTGTATGTTATTGAATCTTTATAGTTCCTCAATATGATATGGTTACTGTAAGTTGTTAGGTTTGAGAATTACGTAAAAACTTAAGACAGAAGGTCGATAAAGCAGGCGACCCGTTGTATCATCAATATCAACTCAACTCAATTCCCTTCCATAGTCCCGGTTTAGTTGCCATCTCTCCCATAACCCTAATATTTTGTATCTCCATCGCATGTTTTCATAATAATTCTTCTGGCTGGTACCTATGTGTAGGGTTCAGCCGACTTCAGTACAAAATGTATGGGAAAATTTCGTAGTAGAGTAAAAAAAAATTTCTTTTTTTTTTTCGTCGCATGTTTTTGTAAATGCTCTGGTTGATTGAGAATGACAATACATGTCACTTTTTGACAGGGCACAATACACAGACGTTGAGTATTTACAATTCTACGTATATTTTACACAAGTTTTGTACTAAATCTTAAAATTTTCCTTGAGGATGAAGTTTTTTTTTTCTACCATTTTGTAGCTCTTGTTAATACCTACCATAAAGATTATAACAACGATTCTCGTCAAGTGGCGCCAACTGCCCGAAAAATCGGTTTTTAAGTGCGAAAAAACTCAACATTTACAAAATGGCCGCCAGCTCGTCCGCCATCTTGATTTTTCAACAACCCATATTTTTTCCATATTCTACAACATATACCGCGTCGAACCACGTTTTTACTTTTTCTCTGAGATAATACTGCTCGCCCAAGGAACCTCTCAAAAATGCCCCTGTCAAAATTTTCTTTTGGACGCTGCTCCCAGTGTTGCCAGTTAATTTTAGTAAAAATGGACAAAAGGGATTTCAAATACCTAAGTTCAAGCTTTCATGTACTTTTTTTCCCCAACAACTGTCATTTTAATTTTTTTTATTTTTTGACCAAGTCTCGAAACTTATTCAAAATTATGAAAATATTTTTGAACATACCAACACACCTTAGAAAGACACTCGTTCGCGTCATACATCATGAGCTCCCCAAGTAGCGCCATCTGGTCGAAAAACAACTTTGATTTTTTTCAAATCTCCTTTTTTTACAAAATGGCCGCCAACTCGTCCGCCATCTTGATTTTTTGACAACCCATATTTTTCCCATATACTACATCATATATCGCTTTGAATGGCGTTTTCATTTTTTTTCTAAAATAATACTGGTTCCCCAAGGAACCTCTCAAAAATGACCATGTCAAAAAAACATTTTTCTCAATATCTCCCAGTGTTGCCAGATGATTTTGTTAAAAATGACCTAATGTCATTAAGACTAACTCAACAAAAGGTTTGATGTGTTTACTTTTCCTGGAAATCAATTTTTATTTTTTTACTTTTTTGGGCCCTGACGCCTAAACTATCAAAAAACGCAAAAATGTTTTTCAACATGGCAACACATGTAAGCAAGACTCACACCTGCCTCATACATGCAAACTTTCTAAAGTGTCGCCATCAGTCAAAAAAATCACTTTGAAAATTTTCAAAAAAATACGATTTCACAAGATGGCCGCCAGCTCGTCCGCCATCTTGTTGTTTTGACAGCGCGTATTTTTCCCATATACTACATAGCATAACCTATCAAAGACAATTTTTTTTTTTTTTCCATCTATGATACCCTCGTCCAAGGAACCCCTAGAAGTCAGCGACACCCGAAAATTTATTTCCGCCGCCATTTCCAGTGTTGCCAGTATTTTTCCAAAAAACTATCTGAAGGACATTGCGAGGCCCAATGACTACAAAACTGCATACTCGAATTTTGCAAACATGGCAACTTTTTTTTTCTACCATTCGGGGCCGTGGCCCAAAAACTACCATGAATTTGGTAGAATTTCTCGGTCATGGCAATACTGTGATAAAATACCCACCGATGCTCGGAACATTTCAAATCTCTCTGGTGTTGCCATCACCCCGCAAAATTCGTTTGAAAAGTGCACTTTTTTTTCTCCAAACAAAATGGCCGCCAGGGGCGGCGCCATCTTGGATTTTGAAAAATCGTAAATGACGTTTGAAAGTAGAACATATACGCCACAGATTAAAAAAAGAATTTTGAAAATTGAGCGGTGCCCCCCTCAGCTACGATCCCGTGAAAAGTGCTCGAAATCAAATTTTCAATCCAAGATGGCGGCGCGGCCATTTTGTTTTTTCAACTTTTTTTTCTGTCATGTACAAAATAGCAAAGGGTGATTCTAAGATACTTTTTACTTTTCGAATAACTGCAGTAACAAAAAAGTTGATGTCGCAAAAACGGCCGCCATTTTGTTTTTTTTTTCTTTAAATGTCAAAAACCTGGATTGATTAAAAAAACACTTAGGGTTGTCAAAACATTTCCCGCAAAAATAAACCCAAACATACCGCAAAACAGCCCTGATCAGTGAGTGAGTGAATCAGTCAGTGGTAATCGAGCTTTATATTATATAGACTAGCTTTTTGCCGCCCCGCGCTTTGCGCGGGCGCGCCTTCAAGCTAGGTCTGCGACGCTCGGCCGCTCCGGGCTGCCCCTGCGCGGCGACGCTACGGGCTTCGCCCTCCGCGGAGCTCGGCCTTCGGCCTCGCGAGACGCAGCTCGGCCTGCGGCCTCGCGAGATTACATAAGGCGGTTTTCTGTCTGTCACGGCTGCTCTTATACTTTTTTGCCAACGGATTGTTTAAGTATTTTTCATCGTTCCGAGCATGTAAAGTTTTGTCTAATTTAGTTTCTACCCTTTTGGTGCATAAAAGTAGATGTTACATGGTTATATTTTATGTTATAAATGTACTTACTTACTCTTTTAGGTCTGGGCCGACTAAAAATAAAAGGTGAAGAGGAAATTAATGTATCTGCCAGTATACAGTCCCAAACTGGAGCTTGTACATCGATGAAATCTACCTACCTACTATCTCCTACTGCCTGATATTACCTATACTACAGCACACCTTAGCCGCAGGCAAAGAAAGTTATCTAAAATTTTGGTAGGTCAATATAATTTTTTGATCCATTGTTATAG